>JNBR01000122.1:0-17078 GCA_002081595.1 Achlya hypogyna | reverse complement strand
GACGGTCGTCAGCGCCGCAAGGGCCAAGTGGCCGACAAAGGCAAAGTCGCGCGTGCCCTCAGCAATGCGCGAGACTGACGATGGGATGTACGAGCCGACGGTGCCGAGCACGGCATCGGACGCGCGCTGGCCCTTGGAGTCAGCCGCCAGCGGGTTGAGCGAGGCAGGGATAGAAGCGAATGTCACGAACGAGCCACCGGAGGTACTCTCGGCGCCGCTGAGCGAGAAGATGTGTACGGTGCCCGTGTCCGATGAGCAGCAGAGCAGCGTCGACGTCGCGTTGAACGCGATGCAATACACTTGGGCCGGGTACGACCCGCGGCGGAAGGTAGCTTTCTTTTTGCCGCTCGGGACGTCGAAGACGCGAAGGATTGTGCCCTAGCAGCGTCCAGTGGATGCGATTGTCAAGGACGTACCGTGTCGGAGGCGGTGGCGAGCAGCGTGCCCGTGCTGTTGAGCGCGAGCGCGACGGGCGTCCCACGGTGGGCCTGGATGGCATTCAAGACGCTCAAGTTGTTGGCGTCGTACAGCACGATCTCGCCCGGCACCGTGCCCGTGGGGAAGGCCAAGTGGCCGTTGTCGCTGGGCGAGAGCACGCAGAGGGCTTTCGGGTTCGGCGCCGTATCGATCGTGTTGAGCACCTGCATCGAGTTGATGTCGAAGATGTAAATCTTCCGCTCGAGCACCACCACGAGCCTACGCCCTCATCACGTGTCGTCGTAGGCTCACTGCAAATACCGCTGGCGGTTGAGCTGCACGCTAAGCACGGCGGTGACAAAGTTGAGGTCGCAGATGGCCGCATTTGTCTTGGTATTCCAAACCCGGAGCCGTCGCGGCGAGAACGCGGGCTGCGACTCCCATGAATCCTGCAAGATGCTCATGCATGTTGCGCACCTGCTCTCCTGCACCAACAAGCACGACAAGGCTCGTGCTGAACAGCATCTGCGCAATACCAATGCCGCCCGAGGCTTCGTGGAAGGAGCGGCCGAAAGGCTCACAACTGTACACGAAGAAGCCGTGGCGCGTCCCGACGCTGATGCATCTACACATCCCGAGTCAGCGCCAGTCGGGACGGCACATCGCAGACGTTGCGTCTTGGTTGAAGCTCACGTAGAGCACTTGGCTTTCGGGGTCCGTCGTCTTGAGCCCGAGCGACATGGGGGCCTTCTTCCTTTCCCCAATTCCCTTCGAAGTTCGAGTCGCGATCTCAGTGATCAGATTTTGGCCGAAAAAAGCAGTTGCTTCGCCACCGACGGTGGGACCTCCGCCGTGTCCCACGCGGCTTCGCTGCGGCGGCATGATCGCCGGCGCCGTCGAGATGCATGTGCTGAGCCTCGAGGACAGCCCGCACTGGCCGTTGGGATTCGTCCCTGCCGACGTGCACGCCACCATGTAACAGCGGCGCGACCGCGCGGCCGCCGACGCACCGTTGAGCACAGCGTCTGTCGAGCGCTGAGCAAGCGACAGGACCCCAATCTCAAGCTCACGCAGACACAATATATATTAAGTATCAACTTGTCGAATCAAAATATCAATCAGCGCCGCTTGAGCAGCTCGAAGACAAGATCGACGTTGGTGCGACCCATTTCCTCAAAGGCGTTCGTCTTGGTTACGGCGTCAAAGTTGTTTAGCATGAAGGCAATGCAGCGGTCGCGCAGGATCGTGGCCGAGTGCATGTCGGCCGCGTGGAGGATGCTCGCCGCGTTCTCAATGCACAGCGAGCTCAGCATCTTGCTTTCACAGATCTTCTTGAGCCGATCGACGCCATACTAGCCACACGACGTCAAGCCTGCTCCCTACTGCGCGGCCTACTCGATCGGCCGTGACGAAGAGCTCCATGGCCGTTTCGACGTCCACAGTTACGTGATCTGTGTACAGGTACTCGAGGAATGCCAGGAAGATGCCTTTGCGGACGTCGGGGACTACGACTTCGCGTGCTCGGCTCTCCAGCATCTAGCCACCATGAGGAAATGCTATAACGCAGCCGCCCACCTCGCCCGTGAGCATGGCCTTGAAGTAGCTACAGCGCACACACAGGATTTTGTGGGCGTACACTGGCGCACCCTCGACTAACCCGCGGGCTGTGACATCGGTGGCCGATGCGAGGCGTACCGAGGAATGTGATGTCGCTCATCGTCTGGTTGTTGACGAGGTCTCGAAGGTCTGAGACCAGGCACGGCGGCGGAATGTCGAGTTCAACCTCCTCGCCAAAGCGGAATTCTTTGAAGTCGTTGAGGCGGTTCGAGCCGTCGTAGCCGCCAAAGATGGCGAGGCTGTCGTCGTAGACGCAGCCAACGTGGCAGAAGCGCTGGCCCGGCGGGGGACCATTGAAGGCCATGGGCTGCCAGACGTTGTTCTCTACAGCGAGATCAGTCGCTGGGGTAAGTAGAAGATGACCGAGGTTCAACTCGTGGAAGTCGTTCATGGCGCTGCCGGTGCTGCCACCGAAGATGTACATGGAGTTGCCATGGGTCACGGCAACATGGCTATCGCGCGGAATCGGCGCTGGGCCCTCCACGAGCAGCATGGACCACGACCGCAAAGCTACAGATACTTAGATCATTCGAATGGAGGCATACTAACCGAAGTTGAAGATGTGCACGTCGTTGAGGTGGCGGGACCCATCGTGGCCGCCGAAGAGGATGCAAGTCGACTTGTGCGTCACGAGGGACGCGCGATACCGCGGCCTGGGAAAGCGCCCTGTGGCCGCCACTTGCGACCACACGCAGGTTTCTTTTGTGTCGGCATGAGCGCTACGCAGAGGGCCAACCGACGTACCAAAATTGAACTCGTAAAAGTCGTTGCGATAGCTCCCGTCGTAGCCGCCGAAGCAGTACAGCGATTTATCTATCCGCAGTCAATGGACGACAATATCGCGACGTCGGTCGTACCGTACACGACAGCTGCGTGGCTGTGGCGCGGACTCGGTGGCATACCCGAGGCGACGGGCACGGGGCTCCATTTTTGGGTTGCTAGACGTCGTCAAATACCCGCGACGGCGCTTGAACACGTACCGAAGTTGAACTCAATGAAATCGTTGACTCGCGAGCTCCCATCAAAGCCTGCGAAGACGTAAAACGAATCGCGGTAGACAACAGCGACGTGGCGATCGCGGGGCGTGGGCGGGATGCCGATGGCTAAGACCTGGGTCCAAACCTTTCGCTTGAAGTTGTATTCGAAGAAGTCGTTAACACGATTGGAGCCATCGTAGCCGCCAAATATGTACATCGAGTCCTTGTGCACTGCGCACACGTGGAGCGATCGGTGGCATGGCGCCGCCGACGGATTCTGACACGGCACCGTGATCCAGGATCGGGCCGTGGATAGGTTCGCTGGTGGTCGCGCGTACGCCGGCGAGGGTGTTGCCGTTGGCGCTACGGGATACGACGCCATATCCGAAGCCGTTGGGTTGTGCGCCTCGAGAGAGTAGTCCGCCGCGGTGAGAGGTGCAGTGCTGTAATGAGGGGCATGGGTGGCACTCATATGGCGGCTCGACATAGACAGCGGCAGTTGCGCGAATTATATCGAACTACGGTCTGGTATCTTTTCTGCCGAGGAGCAGCGTACCGGTACTCCTTCCATGGATCCGCGTTCGGATAATTGCCCAAAACATCTTCCATGCAATCTTCATGGAGTCCCGCTGCTTTAGGCGGATCGATTCCACGCGGCCACGCATGGCGAGGCCGACAAGCGGCCGCGTGGCCTTCGCATCGTCGTCGCGACTGAAGGGCCTTTTCGAAGGCTTTTTGTCCAATGGCATCGCTGCAACTCCTATATTTCATCCCTGGCACGCTTATGACTGGTTAAAACGATGGAAATATGTCGTGTTTTATCCAATTGAAGGCCTTCAAGGAGCAATGCGCGTTATGCAGGAAAATGGCAGCGCTTGGCAGACACCGATACTCTCTAGGGCAACGAAAGATGTCGGATTCCTGTGGTGCCCGCCATCGCGTCGTCGCCGACCTCGTCTTCTACTTGGCGCGCTGACAACATGAGGTAGTGATATTATAAGGTGTGGAATGTGAAATTTGTTTTTCGCATGAGCTATTGAGTTTCTCACGTGATATCCGGATACCAATGCGAAACGACGATTGGGTACGTTTGGATCTTTCCTGGCTCGCGATGTCGGAGCGGTGCGAGCTGCTCTCGGGGCTGCAGACGTACATGGTGCAAGTCGTGCTCTTCCTCATCGCCGTGACATCTCTCTGGTACAAGCGCCACGTTGAGCGCCCCAAGCGCACGCTCGAGATCTGGGCCATGGACGTTGGAAAGCAAGGCATCGGGGTGCGTCTCGCTATCGCCGCAGCAAAGCCCAGGATCCTGACTCTCGGGTCTTCGCATAGGCCGTCGTGGGACACTTCACCAACATCTTGATCTCAATTTCGCTGCCTCCCGTGACCGACCAAGTACGTTCGCATACGTGAGGGCGCGGCTAAGCATGCTCGCAGTGCGTCTGGTACTTCCTCAACTTCGTCACCGATTGCACACTGGGCATGATCATCGCATTATCCCTGCTCAAATTCCAGCAAGAACTCGCGATATCACTTCATTGGCATGCGATTCAAGACAGCGGTGACTACGGAAGCCCACCAAGCTACCGGTGAGCCACCTGAGGCGACGACTGCTCACCAAGCCTCAACCAGGATATGGGGCGTCCAGCTCGCAAACTGGCTTGGCATCATTGTCTTCTCCAAGGGCATTGTGACCTCTGTTTTGATCGCGACCGCCGGTCCGCTTGGGGCAATCGGAAATGCGCTTTTTAGTCCCCTCGCACACCATCCGATGTCCGAGCTTGTTGTGGTCATGATCGTGTGTCCGAGCTTCCTCAATGTCATGCAGTTCTGGGTACACCACGAGTTCATTGTGGCTGTTGTCTAACGACCGTGCAGATCCAAGACAGTTTCCTGAAGCGGGACTCCACGTACGGGCGCGGCAAATCGAAGACGTCGGGCATGGACCAGTCGCTGCAAATAAGTTTGCTGCAAGAATAAGTTGTCGGGATACAGCAATTTATCCTTGTGCATATAAACGTCGATGCGTCGTCGTTCGCGGGTCAAGTGACCGTGATCCCTCCACTGGTTACAGCGAACAAAGACATCTCGCAGTCTGCGCATGGACCCCATAGGCGACACCGCCCACGGACGCGTGGCAGGCACCTGCGCGTGGGTGGATCCCGAGCACTTCGCCTTCTTCGATTATGTGACCCAACTCTGCCCCAAATTCTCGTGGCTTCTCGAATCTGATGTCCAGCCCCGAAGGTTCCGTCGCCACCACGTGACGCCCCAACAGGCTTTCTTTCGGCATGTACGATCGATACATCCCTTGAGATGCGCTCACACGGTCCTAGCCCTTGAGCGACGCGGCAGACCGCTGCGGAGGCGGCCCAAGCCGCCCCACTGCCAGGTCGCAGGCGAGGTCACCCAACGTTGCCCGTGCCATCACCTCGCGTCTTCGCTCGGATTGGCTACCTCTACCGACACAGCGCAATGTGATTGGTGGAAACACGTGCGACAATCCGAAGTTTCCTTGAACTTCGAGGCGAGACGGACAGCCTGTTTGGAATTAAACTTTGGATTTGTATGGCACTTCGAACTTCGTGTTGATTGTCCGGACCCTTCGGGGCCAAATGGTTGCCGAGTAATGATGATGGAAATGGTGGCTCTGAGCTCAGTGTCACTTGACAACCCAAGTCGCAGCCGCCATGACGGCCACCGCCACGTCGTACTCGATGGAGGACCCTGCTCCCTCTACCGGCCACGTTGCTCCCCTTGCAGGTTCGGGGACAGACCAGACGCTCACGGCGGATGCCACCGTGCAGTGGCCGAGCGTGCGCCGATACGTTACGACAGGTGAATCCCGTCCTCTGCAAGCGGCTGACGCGTGGTGGGCCGAGCATGTTGCGACCCTGCGGGAACTCACAGCTCACCGCCCCCTCTCGATTGAACAGAAGAGCTTTATCGCTGGTGCGTTTGCTGGCATCATTTCGCGAACAGCGACGGCACCTATGGACCGCGTGAAGGTTGCGCTGCAGGCGGGCAACGCTCACGGCCACATGTGCCAAGAGTCGATCGGTTCCATCTCGCGTAAGATCTACGCGTCAGGCGGCTGGACGGCGTTCTTCCGCGGCAACGGCGCCAACTCAATCAAGGTGACACCCGAATCAGCCGTCAAGTTCTGGGCCTTCTCCTTCATCTCCTCACACTTTCCCCACCACGACCAGAACCGGCCGCTCAATGGCATGGAAAAGCTGGTCGCTGGTAGTGCCGCCGGCGCAACGGCACAGTTGGCCATCTACCCCCTCGAGATGGCCAAGACATACTTGTGTCTCGCCAAGCCGGGCGATTACAACGGCATCGCGCACTGCCTCAGCAGCATCGTCCAGAAGGATGGCATCGCTGGCCTCTACCGTGGCCTCACGCCATCGCTGCTGGGCATCGTGCCGTACGCCGGCGTCGACCTTGCGCTCTTCTTCACGCTCAAGGAGGCGTACATGAACAAGTTCGAGGTGGCGCCAAGTGTCGGCCACGTGCTTGTGTTCGGCGCTCTGTCGAGCACATGTGGGCAGATTGTCTCGTACCCGCTGCAAGTTGTGCGCACCAAGCTCCAGGCCCAGGGCATGAAGGGCCGCCATGTTGTGTACTCGGGCATGCGGGATTGTCTCGTCAAGATCGTGCAAGCCCACGGCGTCCTGGGTCTCTACCGTGGTATCCTGCCCAACTTCATGAAGTCCGTGCCGGCCATCAGTATCAGTTATGCCGTCTTTGAGTCGGTCAAAAACGCACTTTAGCACCCTATAGTATAACCATCTCTCGCTCATCTTCTGTGTGCTTACAGTGACAGCGACGTATCCGCGTCGTTCGATCGAGGTGACACCCCATAGACGACCCTGTAGCATGGCGTCTGCATCCTGGCGAAGGTGCCGTCCCAGGAGAGCTCCACGAACGATATCAAACAGAGGCTCACGAAACCAAGATTCATTCGAGAGTCCAACACGTTTACGACCAAATCTGCCACCACGTACACTTAAAGTACGCATCCAACGCGGTGTTGTGAAGCCGTGGTCCGTTAGACCGACAACAAGAGACGTACCGTAGCGGGGAGCTTCATCAGTTTGCCCCATGTAGATGAGTTTTACGTCGTCAAGTTCGGCATCCATGAATGCCTAAGCGGCAGGATCAAGCCCGTGTCCATCTATTCGTGCTCGTCTTTGGCCCCCAGAGGCTTCCTGGCTCAGCATTGACGTCGGCACGGGCGACTGCCGCGTGTGAGCTCTTTCTAAGCTCCCGGTTGCGCAGTGGCTGTCCTTCGTTGGCGTCGACCGACCGAGGAAAGGAGTGATCCAGGAAGACTAAGCCGTATATGCCGTATTCATCGCCCTCGCCATAAGATGGGAAATGGCGAGCACGTGGAGGAAGTGCTTGGTTAACTGCTGGGCCTGGCGGGAGGTCTACGCAACCTTTCATGTCCAGTCGTGCAACCTTGGGCTGCATCAGCGCGACTTAGCTGGAATTGGCATTTATCGTCTTCTCTCCTGCATGCCTGCGTTCTTGAGCATGGTGCGGCTTCATTCCCGAAATGCTTTTGTCATCGTCTCCACCGAGGCCGGAAGATTCTTCAACATCGGCGTCACCTATTCGTCGTTCTGCGCGCGGACTTGCAGCCTCGAACATTCGCGTATGGCCAAGAAGATGCGAGGTAGGGCCACGCCAGTTCGAAGTTACTTGCCGCTTACCAAATACCGGTAGGTTTCTCCATCAAGACGAATAGTTGGGTTTACAGTAGATAGCCATCAAGATGTGTGAATCGCGCAGCCTCCCGAGCAACCGAGTGGCTTCCTTTCAAGATAAGCAAATGCGATATATAATTAAGGGTGTGCACTATGCCATTGCGGTGAAGTCACGTGGCGAGCGCGGCACGATCGGCGTCGCCGGGGCCTCAGGCTCCTTGCATTCCTCATCGGTTTCGAACGACTGGCTGAACGAGTGCCGTTTCCGTGCTCGACTTGTTGTCGAACGCGTCGACTCGGGTGCGTCCGACTCGGACAAGCGCTGTGGCACCACACAGTGCGTCGTTTCCAGCACGTTCTTTTCGAGCACGGCAACCCACACGTCGCGGTCAGCCTCGAGGTCCACGGTGAAGCGCACACTCTTGTACATGCGGTGAAGCAGTGCGCGCGACGCCGACGTTGCCTTGGGCGGCGCTGCGCGGCGCGATGGCGGGTACGTCACCCCCTTGATTTTGTGCTGTACCGATGCAGCAACAAGTTCGAATTGCATTCGGCGCAGTTTCCGCACTGCCACGTTCTCGAGAGAGAAAAAGCCTGCGGGATCGACATCTTCTTGGTCGTCGAAGAAGTAAAGGCAGTGCGCCGTCAAGATAAAGTATGCCCACTTGGTCCCCAAGCCCGACCGCTTAAGCCACCCGCTCATCTCAGGGCTCTGTGCGATAATCGGTGGGAAGAAGTACGCGGGCGACATGGACGTACCGAGAAAAGGTTGCCGTTGTCGTTGCGGTCTCGCTGCGTCACAAGAGGTTTTTTCTACGGACAACCAGTGAGCCCTCGTACACACGACAGTGCACCTTGATGCTGTCGTAGATGCCTTCGAGAATCACGGCAGGTACGTCTGCACCGTCTTTGTCAATCCCCCGGTTGTTGCGAACGAATTGCGCCCGTGTCATGCGCGAGCGCCGGCGCATCGATGGATTGTGCGCATCAGTGTTGAGCATGATTGTCGAAAATGCCTAGGCAGGCTTAGTACTGAGCGGTTTAAGCACAGCAAACGAGGATGTGAGCGGCGTCATGATGTTGAAACGTGGTCGGGTTCATTACGTGGTAGGCTTTCGCAAAGGCCTCCATCATACGGTCGATCTTTTGGCTTTCCCCTGGAAGGCGGAACTTGGATATGTACTCGCGCAGGCAAGCCTCAAAAGGCTTGTCGGCGAACGCAAAGCCTACTTGCTGCATGAAGATTGAGATGCATGATGGCGGCACTTTTTGAAAACTCGTGGAGCACATCGAGACAAAAGGCATCCTCGCTGCCGAGGTACTCGCCAATTTTGTCTTTGTCCAGGCCTTTTGTGTGACGAAGGAAGAGCGCGACGCAGCGTGGAAGAGACCCGTCGATGTCGGCCGGTGACCGCACACTGATGTCACGCATCACTTGTGTTTCAATCGCATGAGCGATGGCTTTGGACGGATTGACGTTGAAGCCTCGTATGACGGCGTTTCGCTGGCCATCCATATCAGGCGCCAGGAGCGATGGCGACGATGAGCCAAAGCTTAGGTTTGAAAGCGTCAAGCGCCGCCTCTGCTGAAGTTTAGGGCTGTACTGCAGATTACGGATGATCTGTGAGATGCCAAAAACAATGAGGCTTCGGACTTCGGTACGAAGGGCGTCAAATGTGCGCGTCACCGAGGTAGTTCCGTCCGTCAGGCACGTTAGTGTGAACCATGTCAGATTGTGATGGGCGTCTGTAGCCGCGTCGTTTTCAAAGACGAGGTATAAAGGACATACCGGGAGACTGGCAAAATGCAGCCGAGATGACGTGCTGTAGCTCAATGGCCTGTATATCGCCGCAATCCAACTCGTTCGAGCGCAGTGGCAGCAACAAGATCGCTTTCGGCGGGTCGTCAATCCGAAATAAATACAGGAGTGGGCTTGTATCCTCATCGATCTATAGTTTGTCATGCTTCGTAATGCCAAAGACTTCCTCACGTACCTCTTCGATTTGGATGCCTTCCGCTGCCATAGCTTGAAAACGACTCCAGAGGTCACCATGAATTGACCTCTTTCGAAGCGTTTGTCGTATGCCATCGTCGATGTTCACACGGCCGAACTCACTTAGCTGCTTCTTGGCGAATGACATGAGCTGGCGCGAAATGTTGGCCCCATACTTGGCCAATGCCTACACATAGCAGGTTGTTTCGGCATTCGCTAATGCGCACACGCACGTTGTCCATAAGAAATGCAGTTTGTAGCGCTTGTAGCCACTGAGCTCGCTCTCCCCGTGCAAGTTGATCGGCTGTGAAGCTAAATGCGCGCCTTGTACCCCGAGGATTGACGACTACAAATTATCGCGCATCAGCATTAGACGTGCCTGAAGCCGCAGACGCTCAATTTGGTCGTTGTGGCGAAAGTCTATGGTGTAGGACTCGATTATGAGGACGCGTTTGGGCTTTAGCAGCGGCGGTGGCTTGTCGTCAGCAGCCGAGGACGGTCGGTAAAGCTCGAGATTGCGCCCACGGAGGACGCAGTAGTAGCGGCGCCAGCCGAGAAGCATCTTCTTCAGCAGGAGGTACCCTTCGTGGACACAATGGTCCGCCGGCTCGTCGTCCATCCTGCAAATGGGTAGGTGCTGGCCAATGGCATTGCGTTGCTTCGACTTGTGCACCAATCAAACACGCTAATTCTTGGAGAGTGAGCCAATGAGAGCCCTGCAAAGATATAAATACCTTGGCAGCACCAGCGAGGCAACGGCCGACAGCACCGATGATGCAGCTCCAGCGGAACGACATGGACGACCTGCTCAAGCAGGGCCTTGGGACACCCGAGATATGGCACAATCTGAGCGAGGAGCTACAGGGTGTCAAGATCCTCGAGCACCCTCGAGTGCAGAAGAAAGTGCTCGTGAAGGCTATCCGCATGCAAACGATCGCGATGCGATGCATGTCGGGCGAGTTCGACCGGCTTCGCGACCGTATCGACGTCGTTGAGAGAGAGGCGCGATCAAGCCAAAAGCAACTGGAAAAAGTCAACACCAAGGTCCATTCGCTCGAGGCCATCGTTGAAGGCCAGAAACACCGTGTCGTGGAACTCGAAGGCGAAATCAGCAAGCAAGCCAAGCGCATCGACCAGTTGCAAGGCCTTGAAATGCAAATCAAGGCATGGGGTCTACAAATACGAAACTCACGCATCAGCACGTAGAGTGTCCGGGAAGAAGTCCGCGTAGTGGACAAGGTCGTCGATGCGCAAAAAGCAGATTTCGAGATGTTTGTCACCAAAGTCGACCATGAGGTCACAAGTATCAAACATGAAATCGTCGCAACAAAAGAATGCATCGTTGTACTCGAGGAAAAGGTCAACGAAGAAGAAGAGGAAGTAATACTGACAACGGACGCCGTCATGTACGGCGACATGCCGCTGACGCATTGGTTCGAGCTCTACCACGAAGACAACAAGCGCCGCGAAGACATTTTGCGCGACACAAGCGACAAGTTTGCGCGTCAAAGTAAAGGTATTCAAGACATGATGTTTGAAGCGCGAAAGTCACTCGACGACAACACAAGTACCTGAGCCATGGCCATCAGCCGTAGCTCAATCTAGCGTATAGGCGCTGTGGAGGAAGTGCAACGGGCGCTACTGGAGAAAGCAGACCGCGTCAAAGTTGATTTGATCATCGAGAGCAAATACGAAGAGATCATTGAGCAGCTCCAGAAAGCTATGTCGGCCATCAACGAGGACGAGGTGACCGAGCACAAGCTCCCGGGCGGCAATGAGCTACGTAGGACGAATTCAAACGCAACTGCCGCGATTTGCAAGACCTCGTTCAAAACCTCTCGGCTAGTAAAGCCGACAAAAAGTAAGGAGCTTACGTTGAGCCTCTCAACCCGTGGGTAGGGACCTTCTCGAAGTTAAAGAACAAGTGCTGTACGACTCGCGTGTCCGCCAGCAAGTAGGTATACTAGTTGCGGATGGTACCTAAGGCTTCACAAGGTTGAGAACTTGCGGGCATTCATCGACCTCAAGATGAATAAAGAGGACGTCTTTTCCGCGCTCAAGACCAAAGCCGACCGCGAAGAAATGCAGCTGCTCCTCAAGTCCCTCTCCGACAGGTTTCACAAACATGATGGACCAAAGCTTAGTGTCTCGCGTAGTATGTACACGGCTGTCACCAAAGCTGGCACATTGGGTCAAGAACCCGAGGCAGCGCTGCTCACGAAACATTCGATTCACAAGCGGTCTGGTCCATTACCAAGGTTGCTGCTGTCGAAAGCTCCACCAACGCGATTGTTAGCCTGGAAAAAGAGCGGTGTCTGGCGTGCAATGCCGTGCTTACAGCGCCTCAAGCTCCCACATTTGGAGGGGGATTCCAAGGCGGGGCTCCGGGATACGAAAAACCCTCCAAGCTTCTACCCAAACAACCTCTCCCGAGTCTTAACTACGACAGCTATCTCATGGGCATGGACGGGCATGTGTATCAAGGCGATGTCGAACGAGAACCAGCACGAGTGCCCAGCGTCGCCAAACCTAGTAATCAGTCGACGAAGTAGGCCTCGCTTTATGTTCCATGCTGTTCAAGAATTGATAGGCGGCTGGAAACGGATGCTCGACCACGGTCAAGTCATGAATAACGCACTTGTGTCCATAGTAATAGACCTCGTTGTTTGTATTAACCACTCATACTTGCGTACAATGTTCTCAAACAAGCCCCCGACCACTTGTCTTGCTACTCAGTGTTATCTAGCTGAGATCAAGTTCTACACCAGCTCCAAGTAGAGGTCGCATAAGTGATCCATGAAGGTGTGATCCCTTGAAGTTTTCATCTCAATTGAAATCGAAAACAACTGCCAGCTCAAAATAAACGGCATGCCGACGCGCGTTCGGCCCGCGCTTGACGGCTCGTTCATGAGGCCACCTGAAGTTTTCACCCGCAATGGCCCCACGGAAATGGCACACCCGACAATGACGTCCGTTGAACCTATCGATGCTGCACCTCGGGTTGCTTATATGGGCCAAGGCATGATATTGAGTGTCATGTACCTTGGCTTTTCCACGATTGTGGCCGTCGCGACGTACTACCTCAACGATATCGCCAACACTCCTGTGTTCTTTGGCGTTGTCATGGAGGCCTTCACGTACAACCAGTGGGACGTGCCCGTGAACATGCTTCTCCAGGGCGACGGCCTCGTCTTCACCAACTACTCGGGCGCGCCTGTCGACGGCACCGTCTCGGCAAGCGACCTCCTCTACAAAAAGTGCGGTGTGAACGATCAAGGGTGCGCCGCGGCCTTCCTTGGCAACTCCAACCAGATCTGGTCGGCCGTCGGGAAAGCGTTCAGCCTGATCCCAAACTTTGACCAGCCCCTCTTCCAGGACCCGAAGCAGACCATCAAGTTCAAGCACATCAACAACCTCAGCGGCTGGAACAAGGCAGTGGTCCAGTTCTACATCGACGGCCACGACATGGCCATCACATGCATGATCCGCCGCACAAACTTTTACCTGACGCAAGCTGCGTCTACGTCCGCGGTCGTGGACTCGCTCGCGTACTGCTCCCAGCGCACCTTCGATCCCAAGTGGATGTGTGAGAACGAGGTCGACGTGAGCGTCAACACGTACGCGATCCAGGTCAACAAGGGCGTCGCCACGTACATTGGCGTGTGCAAGCGTGGCGACATCTACCTCAACGCGGGGCACACGGCTGTGGTGACGGGCGGTCTGAGCGGCAGCTACTTTGTGAGCACGGTGCCGGCCATCGACGAGTACCAGGGCGGCATCGTGCAGGCGAGTGCGCCGTGGGACGTGCTGGGGGTCTCGCAGTGCTATACGTACGACTTCAACACGAACCTCGGGTGGCTGTTGCAGATCCAGGGCGTCGTCACCATGACATGGCAGTGCGACTCGCTCATGGTGACAAACTCGATTGTGTTGTGGGTTATCACCGTGTACCTCGTTGTGCTTCAGCTTGTTTTCTTGCGGCAAAGTGCAATATGCTGCGGGCCCGTGTACATGTCGAAAAACGCAGTCGGCCTCTTCATCCTTCTTGTGGCATTTTGGGGCAACGAAAACCTGCAGTCGCTGACAACATTTTTGAACCAAAACCCTGTTGCAAATTTTGACGCACAGTTTTACGCGCTCTGTGGGCCGGCCCAGGTGGCGTCGATCGTCGGTATTATGACTGGCACCGTGATTCAGTACTGGTTTACACCCCGTATCGCGACGCCAACTTGGCTCATCTCGCTGTTCAGTATTTTCAATTGGGCCCTCGTCTTTGTGCTTGAAGCTTTTGTTTTCCCCACTATTAACGACAACCTACCTAGTTCGTGCAGGTTGCCGACTTCTACGAGCTGCTTCCGTTTCAGCGTCATGGAATATACATACTACCTGTCTGCTGTCGCTTCGGGTACTGTTGTTTTAGTGGCTATTGCAACTGTGTCACTGTTCGAGCGTCACATACCTGACGACGTGGAAATACCTCCTAGTCATTCGCTGTTACGATACCTCAGCATCCCACACCTTCGCCGCCTTGCGACATCGAGCCGCGGATGTTGCTTTCGGTCAAATGAAGGGCCGATTGTGGACGATGGTCTTTTGATCATGAAGAATATGCTGCGTATCTCGGAGAAGTACATGACGCGCATGAGCAATGTGCAGTACGAACTCATTTACCGCTATCTTCCACGCTGGGCCAAGCCCGTCTTCAGTCGACACGTTGGCACATTTCTCGTATTTCACCTCAAGGACGGTCAAATCAACCGGGAATTTAGCTATCGATTCCTTCATCAAATGGGCATCAACGACAGCTCGGATCGGAACTGGCGAGCAGGATTCATAACATGATAGTGTCCAAACAACCATGGTATTGTTCACCGGAGTTGGATGGTCTGCGTCAGGGCGTCAGGGCGGCACGAGGCCAAAGTATTGATCGCACATACATGTGGCTCGTTGCAATTTCCCCCCGAGCTGTAGGTAGCAATTGCGACAAGCTACGAGCAATACGAAAGATTGGTATGCATGCCATTGTAACCAATGGGTTAGTTTAACAGCAATGGAAGCACAATATGGGGAGCATACTTGGACAGTGCAGACGCACCGTGCTGCCTGCTGCTTGCTCGTATTCGAAAAATATTTTCGTGAATAACGCAACTGTTCATTGAATCGAATATTGGTAGATAATGCTGCTATCTCGGACTAATGTCGCGGCAATTACACCCAAAAAGCGCAGTATTTTGGCAACTACTGTAAGGATTCCCTCTGGCTAAGTTCAAGCCATGGTGCACAAGTGAGAGGCACACAATTATTGCGTAGTGCATATACACTCATGCCCTCTAGACTTCCTCCGTCGATGTGGTTTACCTACGATATAGTTAGTTAAACCACCGGCACAAGCCAAAATCCTTTCATTTTTGCATCTGTGAATCGTCCGACAATCATATCGTATATTTCTGTCACTTAAGTTAGGAGGACTACGTACTACGATACTGTCGAGGCTTATTTGCACTCCGAACGGTTGCTGCTTTTTGAGGCCCTTCGCGCTCGCAACCATCGATATGATCAAGACTTGCGATGGACGTCACTTCTCGTACCCTGGGCTGTAGCTTTCGACGACGCGCTTTTTGAGCGCTTGGTGGAGGGAGGGGTGCTTCAAAATTGCACAACCCGAGCAGGTTCACTCACGGTCCATGGTGCCGCCGAAAAAGTCGCGTCTCAGTCGAAGTACCGGCGATATTGAGTCTACCGAAGCCGCCGATGCAGCTGATCACATGGGCGTGCGCATCCGGACCGAGGTCCAAAAGTACCATCTTATGGGCAAGAGATGCGTTCAAGGCCCCCTCGCCTGGTGGCGCAACAGTTGCCAGTATCGTACCAGCCTTCCTGCAGCCGCCGTAGACGTAGGTAGGGGATAAACCAACTGAATTTCGAAGTATTTAACCTATTGACTACTGCCTACATGGGCTGTCCGAAGTGAACGGGGTTGGTACGCTCTGGCTGCAATGGTGGGCACGATGATACCGTGGGTGGGGCTCTCGTACAGTGTACTCGTGCGACGACACCTCCGGATACCGGGGAGTCATGGGAGTGTTGGTCACGTTGACTCGCGTGGATCTAGACCACCGGGCACGACACCAGTAACTACTATCATGGTGATGTTTGCGCGCAAATGGTTAGGCTGCTCTGCAAAATCAACTCAGTATGAGAGGGTCTTCTCGGGTGCGGGGTTAATGACATCGGGAAGGCGCAGCAGGCTGGACCCCAAGACGGTCAAGGTTCTGACCTTTCTGCACGCTAATATCCAGAGAAATAAGTTCAATGCAGTCATTATATATGCAACTCACTCTTAAAATAGTTTGCTTGTATTGCATTAATATGAGCTTTCATTTGGGACTACGAACTCTCTCTCAACTCGCGACTAAAATAAGGCTCTCAAGAGCTCAATTGGCTGAGATCTCAATGAGCTCTACGATCACTCACCAGCCTTGATTTGAACAGGT
The DNA here is from genome assembly GCA_002081595.1 of Achlya hypogyna. Taxonomy (NCBI): domain Eukaryota; phylum Oomycota; class Saprolegniomycetes; order Saprolegniales; family Achlyaceae; genus Achlya; species Achlya hypogyna. The sequence continues at coordinate 865 of JNBR01000122.1, read as the reverse complement.
GAGTTTCACAGGACACACGTATTAATTATTTTAACCTGTGCAGGATTACGGAAAGGTGATACACCGATATTGCAGCCCCAAGCTGTACCAACTTAATACACTATAGTGCAGCTAACAGTGTGATGCCAAAAAGCGGACAATTTCTCGACTGCATCGTGCGTACAGCCAGTCAGCGGCCCCGCGCGCTGTTCGACGATGCATCGGCGCCGACCCTGCAGCCCCGCGTCGAGGTGGTGGGCGATTACGAGCAGCGTAGCGTGCCCAAGGCACTCAGTGATGACATGCTGGATGAGCTTGGCCGACTTCAAATCGTTGATGGCCGTCGCTTCGTTCATCACGACGACCTTCGTCCCGGGCAGCAACACACGGGCGATGCACAGGAAGTAGCGTTCACCAATGGACAAGTATGTCTACTCTTCTCATTCCCTGCACATGAAGTTCTTTAGGTATAGATCGTCTATCGATGCCGCCGCGAATGGTGTCGTATTCGACAAATGAAGGCGAAGTTCGCTATCGCAGTAATAAAGTCTCCCAAAACTGAGAGTTACGAGTTTCGACTAGTCACATATGAATAGCAATAACGCAGGCAATCCGTTTAGCAGTCCAATCCTTCAAATCCGCCATCTTTTACTCAACCGCCGCCTTTATAAATAGGCTTCTGTTGTTGCTCACAGGTGTCCAGAGGACCATTCCGCCATTCGACTCACAGCGCAAAGAAGATAAGATGAACGAGCCATCCGCGTCCGACACGCGAATGCAGTCCAAGGTAGAGCCCGTCGCTGAGCCGAGAAAAACGTCCATGTCCAGCATGAAGAAGCTCTTCCCTATGCCGCAAAAATTGCCTATGGGCCAAGGCATGATATTG
>JNBR01001832.1:0-48591 GCA_002081595.1 Achlya hypogyna | reverse complement strand
CACCGCCAACGACGCCTGCGCCGACAACGGCCAAGATCACGACGGCTCCACCTACTGTAACTCCTGCACAGACAACTGCAAAGACGACGACTTCGTTGACGACTACACCGCCAACCACCATTTCGCCTGCGGGCCCCCAGTGGCAGCTGACATTCGAGGACAACTTCAACACCCTCAACACCAACACGTGGAACATCTACAACGACTGCTCGACCGGGGGCAATGCTTGCGCTTGGAACAACGAACTGCAGGTGTACCTCGCGAGCCAAGTGACCGTCGCCAATGGCACGTTGGCCATCGAGGCCTCCAACGCGTCGTACACGTCGCGCAACGCCGGCACGCGCCAGTTCCGCTCCGGGCGCATGGACACCTCCTTTTCCTTCGCACAGAAGTACGGCCGTTTTGAGGCGCGCATCAAGCTGCCGGTGGGGCAGGGCATGTGGCCCGCCTTCTGGTGCGACCGCATTTGTCGCCCAGCGCTCAACCTTCGTAGGTTGCTCCCCAAGTCGACGGCATGCTGGCCGATGGGAGGTGAGATCGACATCATGGAGAACATCGGTAAGGAGCCCAGCACCCTCCACGGTATGTACGCGGCACCGGCAGCGAAGCTCACTCACGGCAACTAGCTAACTACCACTTTGGCCCCGGTTGCAACTGGAACATGAACGCCGGCGGCAGCAACTGCGGCCATACGGGCAGTGCAACGACGGTCAACTTCAACAACGACTTCCACCTCTTCGCCGGTGAGTCCTCGAGCGTCGGCGTGGACTGATCGTTGCACAGTCGAGTGGACGCCGACTTCAATGCGGTGGAGCGTCGACAACGCCGTCTACTACACGCTCTCGAGCGCCGGTTGCTCGTGGCCCTTCTTCATGCCGGATTCGCCCATGTACGTCGTCCTGAACCTCGCGGTTGGCGGCGACTGGCCCGGCAACCCCGACGCCACCACCGTGTTCCCCCAGCGCATGCTTGTCGACTATGTTCGCGCGTACAAGCCCACGATTCCGTTCCGAGTGTGAGCAAGGACGTCGTCGTTCGCGTAGTTAAATAGGTCAACAAATTCCCTCCATCAGATCGTCGCCCATCGACGAAGACTCCGAGAGAAGGTCACTCGCGCGGGGGGCGTCCAGCTTGGCCGCGGTCGGTGACAAGTCGCCTTCGGGCTCTACGAGCTCAGGCTCGTCGGCCGCGGCACTGCTGTAGAAGGCGCGCCACTCGCGCACCCAGCGGGGGCCCATGGCGACGCACAGCTCCTCCACGAGCTCGTCCGCTACCCACGCGTGGTTGGCAGCGAATCCGGGCGTCTTGACCACGCTGCACACGTGCTTGAGTAGGAACGGCAGCGCCGCTCGCTTGAGGTCCGAGGCCTGGCACTGGTCCGCAAGCGCCCATACCGTCATGGCATTCGCCACCGTGATCTCCTCGGCAAGAAACTTCTCGCAGCGCTTCTGCAGCTCCGGCACGTGGTACGACGCCGCCGCCACCAGCAGTTCGCCCGCCGTGGCCAGGTCCAGCGCCACATCCTCCGTGTACTACGGCGGCGGCTGAGTCCCCATCATGTCTTCCACCGACGTACCAAAAAGTTGATCAGCGCTAGAAACGTTGCGTACGAGCAGTCTTCGATCTCGACCACGTCGCCGGGCCCGCTCAACTACACGCGCATCAGAGTTGCCTTGGCCACGGGTTCGTACGAGCGACTTGAAGTAGGGGTTCTGCACACTTAGCACCACGCGGTTGGCGCCGATGAGCCGACCCTCGACGACGAACTGCACGTCCACGAGTTCGGTCTCGCGGTCGTACGCCTCGCGGAGAACGGGAAACGTGATGGCGACGTCCGGCAGGTACGTGCTGGGCAACAGGTGCTTGATGGCGTAGGCGACTGTGCGGTGCGCATAGTCATCGGGCGCCTTGAGCAGCGCGAGCAGCACGGCCAGTAGCCCCTCGGGTAGCAGCCGCGGCCACGCAGACGGGTCGAGCATGTGCACAAGCGTGAGCATCACGTTGCCTTTGAAGCGGCCTACGGCGCGTGAGCTCCGGTGCGGCGCCAAACGCACCGGTGGCGGTGGCCGGCGTCAGTCGCAACGCCGCGTAGAGCATTGTGCGAAAGTCCTCGCGACTAATGTAGCGCCACACGTTGCGCATGGCGCCAAGGCAGGCGCGCCAGGTGGCCGAGCCCTCCTCCATCTCGAGCATGTGCAGCACAGCGCCTTCGAGCACCAGATGCAGCGCGCTCGATAGCCGCAGCGAGAGCCGATGCAGCGTCTGCGCAGCGTGCAGTGTCACCACGTCGTCGCCGCTGTGCAGTGCGAGCAGCAGCGCGGGGATGCCGCCCAGCCGCGCTAGCAGATCGTGGTTGTTGGGGTTCTCCATCAGCGACTCGAGGGCCGCCGCTGCCTTGCGCTGCTGCGCCATGTCCGCCGGAGCCGACAGCCGCGCGAGCGCCGCGGGCAGTGACGTGCGCACGCACTGGTCGCAGAAGCGCTGCTTGGCATCTTCGAAGCCCTCGACGATGGCGCGCGACACCGAGCAGTTGCCACACACGAGGTTGCCGCACTCCTACGCTCGGTGAACGCCGGCCGAAGGAAGGGGCCTACGCGGCAATGATGGCGTCGGCGCACGAGCGTGAACTGTGCCTTGCAGCTCGAGCACTCGTTGGCGACGTGGTCCTCCGCCCAGGGCTTGATAAGGCTCCACTTGAGCAGGTCGGCCGCCGAGTCCAGCACCGTGGTCTTGACGTCGCGGAAGTGCAGGATGTCGTGGAAGCGAAAGACCTCGAGCAACCGCGCGTTCGAGTACGGCGACGCCGCCGCGCGGCTCGGGTCGTCCGGGTAGAGCGACACGCCTACTTGGCCCAGCTGGATCGCGTAGGCCGGCAGCATGGCCACCCAGCTAGGAAGCCCCACCTACAAGCGTGAGAGCCATCGACAGACGCAACGTACTTGGTACGGGAGGTTTCGCCCGCTGTAGCCGTTCTGCGCCAGAATTTGCACCACTTCCTTCATCCACACGGTGCGGTTCACGCAGATGTAGCGGCCGCGGGCGTCGGCGTACTCAAGCACGAGCACGTGGGCCATGGCGCAGTCGCGGACATCCGTGAGCGCGTAGTCTACAGCAGCGCCGTGGGCATTCGAAGAAAGTCTGGCGTGGGATTACTGAAGTCGACGAGCGCCGAGTACTGGCCTGCAATGAGATCATATACGACCTGCGTGCCTGGCGGGATCTTGGCGTTGCAGAGCGACGGGCCCACGAGCATGCCAGGCTACAAGGCGGGTGCGGCGGCTGCAGGGAAAAGATGCACGTACGTTGATGGTCACGAGCTCCATCGACTCGTTCTTGACGAGCTGCCAGGCGGCTTCCTCCGCGAGCTTGAGGCTGAGAAAGTGCGGGTTCCGCTCCAAGGACGATGATGCGTTCCAACATGAGTCGTCGACGGCCGAGGTTATGTCCACGTGGTCCGTCATGGCGGCGACCGACGAAGTTAGCACGACCTACGTGGCGACGTTGAGTCGGGTTTGCCACACATAGTCGAAGTACGCGCTTCACTTTGGCTCGGATGCAGGCCGTGATAAAGTTGTTCATCATGGGCACGATGCAGTGAACGCGGCTGCTGATGCTGTAGACTCCGGGCTCCTGCACAGGTTCGAATGAGACTCGTCAAGGGTGGTCGTACGTTTTGCTCTGAGAACGGATCGCGCACAGAGCACGAAGTGGGCGTGCCTGTGTGGATGACAAAGTCGCAGCCGTCAACGGCCAAGTCGCAGGACTGCGCCGTGAGTAGCGAAGTTTCGACGATGGCAAGGTTTTTCTTTGCGTGCGGCAAGTCGTAAAGTTTCGAGATGTCGTCGCTTTTGTTTTGAACAGTACCGCGCACCTTGTAGCCGCGAAGAAGGAGTTCGGCTACGACCCACGCAGCGAGGAATCCATCGACGCCCGTGACGCACACCGGTTTGTGCAAGCTACCGGCAGTCGCCTTGCGCCGGTATTTCAAGCTCTTCCAGACACTTGGGTACATTGCAGTGATATCCTGCGAGGAGCTTGGCGACTCCGCGACAGTCAATGACTGGGACTTCTTCTTGTCGTGGTCGCGTCTGGTGCGGGGTGGCGCTGCCTTGTCGTCGAGGCTTTTTCTTGACCCATCTTTGTCCTTGCGCTTCTTCTTCTTCTTCTTGCGCTCCACAGGGGTACCATCCTCGAGCGTGGCTACGGACGTCGCGGTCACCGCACTGCTGAGGCTGTCACCACTGGCCGGCCCAGGCCGCGTCGGCGCCACCGGAACTTGCGGGCCGAACAACATGGCGGTTCGTCTCCCTTCCTCTGCGGGTACTCGGCGAATTTCCACGCCCAACTGCAGCCTCGCCGATCCGGATACGCTCTTGCCCCAACGAATCTCCTTATTTTAATTCCGACGGCACCTGCTCTATACATGAACCAAGGTGTTTTAGGTACAGAAAATAAAACTAGCCCAGCCAACGGTGGTACCCTTCGTGGTGATCCTCATGTGAAAATCATTTTTCACCGTGTGTCGCGTGGTTTATCTCCGTCGTGGGCAGAGAATCCATCGCATGCGCGCAGCCGAAGTCGAATTTTAGAAGCCCGAGTGGTTGAAGAAGCCTCGTCGAGATCCGTGCCTTCTTCAGCACCTGCAGGTACTCGCACGGTTGCTGTCACCGTCACCTCAACTGTGGGAAATGAACGGGTTTCGCCACCGAGATTATTGTCGGAGCTGCCGTATCCGGATGTTGCCACTCGAGACCGCCATCGCTGAAGTTAAAAACACCCAACCTCGACCTTGAATTTTCACAGAGTCCACTCTTGGATCAACAACCCATGCGACGCTACCATCGCTCCGCGCCGTGTTTATGGGTGTACATGCATTTGCATGTTTACACAGGGGCCATCCGTGCCGTCGTCGGCCAAAATCCAATTGGGGTGAGCGGACAATAGGTCCACGGAAAGTTGCGTGTGCCCATCCAACGGTTCGTGTTGAAGTCGTATCTTTCACCCCTCTGGCTTCGGAATTTAATTATCAAAGCATTTGTATGATGGTGAAGTGCATCCGTTGGGTCAAATCAAAATATTGAGCAGGCACAATTTAATGCCGCAGACGCGTAGTCGATACAAATTGCTAGACTATTGGCCAAGATCGAGAATTTAAATTCGCGCCGAATGTCATCAAGCGATATTGCGCTTAACTCTTGCATGGTCAGTTTGTCTATCACAAGATGCTCTTTGGGCCCCAAAGCGAGGCCGGCCCGCTCGTGTACGACAAGTCGGCGCGGGCGAAGGGGGTCGGCGCCGAAGTTGTCATGACCACCAAGCGCCGTGGCAAGACTGGCGGTCCCTCAAGTGCCTACGAGGCCACTGGCAAGGGGCGCAAGAACCGCACGCCCAAGAAGCGCCTCGAGGATACGCGCTGCATCTACCCTGCGGTTTGGGCGTCGCTCAAGTACAAGTCGACTGAATCAAAGAAAGACCGTCCAGCATTTCTCAGCGCAAGTCAATCCAAGCAACCTGTTTGTGTCACCGGTGCCGATGGCTTCGTCGCTGCTTGGATTGTGGCCGAACTGCTTCAGCGCGGGTACAAAGTCCGCGCCACCGTACCCATGCGCACGGACGATCTCGAGCGTTTGAAGGAGTTGCCCAAAGCCTCCAAGAACCTTTCAATCGTCGAGACATCTCTGCTGACCCCGGAGCTCTGTGACCTGGCCGTCGAGGGGTGTGAATACGTGATTCACACGGGGACGCCTGCCTCCTGCACTGTGCGCGATCCCGTCTCGGAAGCCAAGGTAATTCCCCAGGCATGTCGCGTCAATAACACAACATACTAGGATCCCGGTCTCCACACAATCTCAAGTCGTATCCATTGCATTGTACCCGTCATGATAAACTTCATGAAGGCCTGCGTCCGTGCCAAAGTGAAAAAGGTAGTCCATCGATTCCCGCGGCATCTAATCTCAACGAACGCAGATCATCCTGACGTCGTCCATTGCGGCGCTCTGCGACCGCGTGAGCCCCACGACGATCGTCAACGACTTGTGTTGGAACACCGAGTCGACGCTCGAAAAGAACCCACATTTCCTCGGCCTCAAACTCGCGGAGGAGAAGGCATGGCAGCTCGTCGAGCAAGAAAGCATGGAGCTCGTCACGATTTGCGTAGCCGACCGCTTACCGACATCGCTTCTCATCCGCTCAGTGTAGCCGGGCACGCTCATGGGACCATCGATCTGCGGTTCATCGATTCCGCCGGGCAACCAAGTCGTCTACGACCTCATCACGGGTGCTTACGCCGCGCTTGTCGACCTGAGTACGCCGGCCAGCGCTCTCGCCTTACAACCTTCCTCTAGACTGGTCCGTCACGGACGTGCGCGACTGCGCGCTCGCCCACGTGCTTGCAATGGAGCACCCGGATGCTCGCGGCCGCTACATCTGCGTGAATCGCACCGTGTGGCTGCGCGACATCGTTGAGACGCTGCGGGCAAACGGCTACAGCGGCCGCGACCTTCCACTACAAGTAGGCTTGCCCAACTGGGTCGCGCGTCTGCCCGCGTACGCGCCGCAGCTGGGCCAAGTCGGTTGCGCGCTCTACGCCGACCACCCATCGAACGCGCAGCCGTCGCCGTACCTGAGCGACCGCATCGTGGATGTGATGGGCCTCACCTTTCGGGACGCGCGGGGTACTGTCGTGGAGACGGCGGGCGACCTGCTCAAGTGGAAGTGGATCAAGCCGTGGGCTGAGGACTGCGAGGCGCTCGAGTGCGCCATCTGCGCAGTGCCGTTCTCCTTTATCCGCCGCAAACACCACTGCCGGGTACTTTGGCTTGCCGTGTCCCCGCCCACACTGCTACGTAGGAGTGCGGCACGATCATCTGCGCCGACTGCTCGCTCTCGCGCGCGGTGGTGGAGGGGCTGGCTGAGCGAGCGCGGCTCTGCGATCAGTGCGTGCAGACGTCGATCCCGGCGCTCATCGAGTTGCTTCCGACGCCGCACGCACGCACGGCCGTCGTGGCGCTCGAGTCGTTGATGGAGAATCCGGACAACCACGAGCTCATTACGCGCTGCCACGGCATCCCGCTCCTGCTCCAGGCGCTGCACTCGGGCGATGAGGACGTGTCGCGACCCGCCGCCGGTACCTTTCTCGCACTCTCGCTCGACGTGGCCAGCGCGCTGCAGATGGTGCTCGAGGGTGCTGTCCTGCACATGCTCGAGGTCGACCAGACCACGGATACGTGGCGGCAGTGCCTCCAAGCGCTGCGCAACATCTGGCGCCAGATCAACCGCGCCGAGTTCCGCAAGATGCTGCACTCGGTGTCGCGTGTGTCGGCGGACGCGGCGAGCGGTGGGTAGCGGCCCGCCGGCGGGGGCTCACGCATCGTAGGTCCGCTCAAAGCTAACATCCTCCTCACCTTCGTCCACATGATGGAGCCGGCGGAGGTCGCCGAGCTGCTCAAGGAAGGGCTCATGGACGTCTTGTCGTACATGCTGCAAAGCGCCGAGGCGTACCCGCGCTGCGCTGCGGCACACGCGATTATGCGGCTGATCCCCGACGCGTACAACCCCGACACGACCATTGTCGTGCCGTCCTTCAACGTGGACAACCACGAGGAGCTGCTCACGCTCTCGGCGCTCTCGGACATTCAGTTCCTCGTCAAGGGCCACATCGCGCCCATCAACGCCCATAAGATCGTGCTATTTGTGCGGAACGCGTACTTCAAGAACATGGTTGGACACCCGGGGGCGGCACCGACTCACTCGTGACGTAGTTTGGCTCAACGACCACAACCAAGCGCGTTATTGAGATCGACAACTGCTCGTACAACGTCTTTTCGATGCTGCTGCGCTTCCTCGTACGTGGCGGCCGGCGGCGGAAAGCTTACTTCGCATATAGTACACGGGGAAGCTCACGATCGACGAGGGCACAGCGCAGGAGTTGCTGCGGGCGGCATCGTTCTACCAGGTGACGGCGCTGCAGAAGCGCATCGAGCTGTTCCTGGCCGATCGCATCGAGATCGGCAACGTGGTCGAGCTGCTCAACCTCTCGAACGACTGTCACGCCGAGAGTCTGCGGCAAGCGTGCATCCCGTTCCTGATGAAGAACATCCACGCCGTCGTCAAGCTGCCGTCGTTCGCGCGCCACCACGACTGGGTGAACCAGGAGATCTTGCTCGAGCTCGCCAATATCCTAGGCCCCGTCTGGTACGCGGCCTACCTCGAAGTCATCAAGCACAAGGCGGCCAAGGCCACCACGGCGCCCGTGGTCAGCGTGGTCATCCCCCCCAAGGCGACGCCGCCGGTGCCGTCGCCCGTGCTGCGACCAAAGGTCGTGTCGCCAGCGCCCCGCTCGCGCCTCCTCTCGGACGAAAGCATCGCCGAGGGCATTTGCTAGTTGTATCTTATCGCTTCTACACTAACCGTACCGGTTCTGCAAGTCGGAAAAGAAGTTGGACGTCATGGACTTGAGCTTGGCGGCCTTGTCCGACACCTGCGACTTAAGTTGCTCCAACTGGTACGCTGCCTCGTCCGCCGCTGGGGGCCGCGCTGAGATCCGCACGCGGGCAGGGGCCTACCTTCCATGGACGCCGACCGCGGCCGCTCCGAGCCGTTGCCGTAGTACATATCGCTCGAGATGGCCTGGGCGCCCGAGAACTGGCGAATTTTCTCTCGGTCGGCGCCCACGTCTTCGCCCGCAAAGTAGTTGGCCGACGAGATGGACTTAGAGTTCTTGTACTTGTCGAGGGCCGTCTTGGCTTCGGGCGCCGCTGCCGCCGTCAACGTTTGCGGACGCACGCTAACGTGCGTCGCCTTCAAGCCTTGAGACAACGCCTCCCTAAGAGGGATGTCCTAAGCGGCTGCGAGAAACGAAGACCAACTCGTCGGCTTTCTGGATGGCGCGCGCGAGGGCTTCGTCGTCGTCGACCTGCTTGGACGCTGCGACCTCCGCTGGCGAGGGCTTGGGGTTCTGCGAAGCTCTCGATGAGGCACGAGTGGTGGTGGTCAGAGTACCGAGAAGGGAATCGAATCAAAGTCGTCAAAGTTGCTCGTCACTTTGGTGGCTCCGAGTCGCGTGGACGCGCGCTTCGTGGCCGTCGTACCGGTCGTTCGCTGCGCCCAGGTGTCAGAGGAGGCAATGAGAACTTTGTAGGACGTACGCGGCTAGAGAGCTTTGAGGTGATGGTGCTCGGGGTCGTGGAGGCACTGTCGCCACCGCCACCAAGGAGCACGACGGGCCGGTTGGTGTCGAGTAGGCCCGGAGCAGGGGTTTCCGCAGACTTAGTCGATGGAGCTGTAATACGCGAGGGCGCTGGGGGAAGCGTGTACGCCGGGGCTGCGGCGACTTCGCCAGCGCCGACCATCTTGACAAGATCGTCGAGGTCTCCAGGAACGGTGGCAGCACTGGATGCCTCGACTGTCGAGTAACGCGCGGTATCGAAGCTGCCAGTTTGTACTTTCTTCGCGAGTTGCGCCTTGTACAAGGTTGCAGCCTTGGTCTTGTACTTTTCGTCGATCTGCCATGAGCATTCCATAAGTGTCGTAAGGGCGCACCCGCGAACTTACATTCATCATATCGGTGACGCCATGCTGCTTGAAGAACTTTCGAGCCTCATTATTACCACCAAGTTGCATCGTGAGAAGCTGCTCCTCAGTCCACTCGTCCATGTCCGTCGAGCGTACGAAGGACACGTGGACACCAAGCCGACGATGGTACCCAGAGCAGTCAAGGCACATGAAGATGCCAAAAGACACGGTGGCCCACGTGGGGCCTCGACGGTCGCAGTCGAAGCATATCTTGTTGGCTGCCGCGGCGCGCTGTTCTTGGAAAAACTTATCGCGGACCTCGTGCGTCACGTACTTCGTCGTCATCGTGTTGATGTTGTGGCCGCTCGCCAGCTAAATGCACACTATTTACTGGTACCAATCATGATATAGTGTTAATATTAGTTCGTGCAATCTTCACTGACGTCACCTTCACATGGATAGCTCGCTCCAGTGCGAGCCAAGGCAGAGTGTTGAGTGTAGCGGTGGAGCTGGCGGAGGCAAGGACGGCCCAGACCCTTGGCGGGAAGTCAATGTGTACACTATTTCGAGAAGCTATAGGTTGGGTTGGGATAGAAACTTCTAGATCCAGAAGATTAATACGCAGGCTCGGTGGTTTTGTATGAACTTTTGGCATTCAAATGATTAAATTAATATTCGTCAAGTGAAATATCTCACGTCCTTTGTATCGACTGCCAGGATTTGTTTTTTATTCAGTTGGCCAATCAAAGGACGGCGACGTCGACAGCTTTATCCGGACGCAACCTGCAGCCCCTTGCTTGGCAATCCACGTGTTCATTTTGCCTTGAGAATTAGACGCCATGAAGCTCTTCCACCTCGCCGTCCTCGCGCTCTTGGGTCTCTCCGGCGTCGCCACTGCGGCCGATGACAAGGAGTGCGAAGGTAACCTTGACCTGTGTCAACTGGAGGTCTTATGTTCTGCCTAGTGTGCATCAAGGTCATTGACGAGCTGAAGGCCTCGTACTCGACGCTCCTCGCGGAGAAGGGTGGCAAGAACAAGCTGGCAGTCGCCGAAAAGGCGCTCGAGAAGCTTGTCTCGAAAAAGAAGGCTGATGCCAAGGACAAGAAGCTCGTGCGTCTTTGGCTTTGCACCCCGGAGGTTAATGTAGTGGTTGTAGTACTACTTCTTGGAGCCCATGAAGAAGGACGCCGCCCGTCAGGTCACGTTTGGCAAGGAAACTATCAAGATTTGCCAGAGCTTGAGCAAGAAGAACCCCGAATTCTGCTCCATTCGCTACCGTACACCAGTGTTGAATCACGAGTTCGCTAACAGATAACGTAGCCCTCAAGGCCGCGAAGGGCACGGACTACTCGAAAATGCGCGTCAAGGAGCTCAAGAAGATCCTTCAAGAGCGTGGTGAGAGCTGCAACGGCTGCGTCGAAAAGTCCGACTTCATTAAGCGGCTGCAAGATACCGAACGCGACGAGTTGTAAACATGGCTCATCGTGGGCCGGCGTCGTATTGCATATTTAGACTTGCCGTCCTCGAAAGCCGTCTAATATCGTCTTCTAGTCGTCATGTAGCTGTATGTCTTCTTGTTACAAAGCAGTCTGAATCGCTTGCGCTACCTGTACCATGACCGACCCAATGATCACAAGAACGAAAATGCCCAGCAAGACCGGCCCCACCTTGTAGCCTTCGTCGCGCATACCCTAAACACTCCGGGGATGCCGCGGTCGATTTCGTGCAGAAGTACCCGTGCGGACGAGGCATAGCGCCGGCGCTTCCTGACGTCGTCTGCGTGCTGGTCGCTCCGAAGGCGGCGTTGGGTCAGCGATGGCATCGTGCGGCCGCAAAAGCTGAGATCTTTGGATGCTCAAAAGCGTGTGATTGGTCGAAATTCCACCAATCCGGGCGAAGGAACGACACGAGGCTCCAGCAATGCACTGAATAAATCGGATTCTTAGTTTATTGCCTGCTCGTCCTAGTCGCTTTACCACCGCTTGTTGGTGGCCTTGCTCGCACCTTTGGCGTTCACCGTGCTGCTGCGCACATTGCTGCTGCCCTTGTCGCCGCGGGCGTTGTTCGGGCGCGCGCTGGTACTGCGGTTGTCGCCCTGGCGGCGGTTCGAGGCGTTCGACTCGTCCTTGGAGCTAAGCGCGGCCGAACGCAAGTCCATCATGCGCTCGTTGTTTTCGACAAGCGTGCCGATCTTGTCCGAGAGCTGGAGCGCGAGCAGCTGCAGACGCGTGCGCTCAACCTTGTGCAACACGATCGACTGCGAGCCCTGATCCCACGCGCCCTGAAGCTCTTCGTTGATCATCATCTTGGAAACGACGCTGTGCACAGTCTTCGAGTCAAGACCGAACATGGCGCAGAGCTGGTCAAGGTTGAGGGCTTCGTACGCATCCGAAAAGGCCATCAGGTACGAGCGAAGGGCTTCAACCTGGATCTTTTGCTGGACCATGGCCTTGACGCGCTCGGGCACGCCGGCGCCGGGGAAGAGCTCCCACACCGCGAGGCCGCAGATGAGCTCGGTGCTGTGCTGCCAGTCGCCCTGCGCCATAGCCTTGGCGGCCGACACAATGTGGTCGCGCGTGTTCTCCGGCGGGCCGGCGAACACAAGGCGGTCGTGGAACTCGAGCAGCTTGCGGAAGGCCTTGGAGATCACGCGGCGGCGGTCCTGCGTGCGCGCGAGCACCATGTTGGGCACCTCGAGCAGCATGGCCGAAGTGAGGTGGCACAGCTCAAGAAGCTCCAGGTTGATGTGCATGTGGTACGGCACCTGGCGGCGGCGCTCCAGGCGTTCCTGGTCGGGATCGCGCTCCTGGTGGCGGAATGACGCCATGCCCTGCGCGAGCAGCTCCTTAGTCTTGGAGCCGGTGCAGATCTCCGAGAGGCACGCGTGCGCTTCCCACATGAGCCCCGAGCGGAAGGCGCACAGACCGAGCTGCGCCATCATGCGGTTGAACAGGATCTGCGTCGCAATGTCCGTGTGAACGATGGTCTCCTGCAGGTGCGACATAAGCAGCAGGTCGCGGGCCTCGTAGAAGCGGTCGTGCACGGCATGGTGGTAGATGTGGCAGAGCATCGCGCGAGTCTTGGACCGGTCGTCGGCGTGCTTGTACACAAACAGGCACAGCTCGTTGAGCTCCGTCTCGATGTCGAGTGGGGCCACCTCAACGTGCGGCGCGCCGGCAATAGACGCAGGGTGCACGACCGACGCGTCGAACGCCTTGACGGCCACGACAGCCGCGTTGGCACTCTCAGCGGCCGGGTGAATGAGCGTCGGCTCACCGTACTTGGCGCGCTTGGCGTTGGACACGTGCAGCGCCATCGCGATCGACTCGTGCTTGTAATACATAAGCTCGGCGCGCGTGAGCGCGACCGCAGCCGCACGAACGGTGTCGCCGATGCGCACGTAATACGCCTGCACGCGGCGCGCGAGCTCCGAGAGCAGCGCCTCGTCGTAGAGGCGAGCAATGTACTCTGCCGTGTGCGGGTCCATCTGCTGCAGGCTCTTGGTGTACTCGTCGTTGAGACGCTCGATAAAGGCGGCAAGGTCGCCCGAGACCTTGATGACGCCCTTGGCGCCGGCAGCCGGGAGGTGGTCGGCGACCGTGTCGTCGTCCTCCTCGTCCTCAGCAGCGTCGGCGGTGCCGCGCGACGCGGTGACGCGCACGAGGTCGGCCTGGTCCTCGGACGTGAGCGGCGCGAGGGAGAAGCCAGCATTCTTTTCGAGCAGGTCGAGGATGGTCTGCATGTCGCTGTGCGCAAGCTTCCAGAGGCGCGTCGAGAGCACCTTGTCAATCTTGCTGGACGTGTCGAACATCTGCGCGCCAACCATGTGCATGGTGGCGATGAGCTCACGGGCAGGGCCGAGGCGACGCGAGTACTGCACGAGCTTACGCAGCGCCGTAAGCTGCTCACCGACATCCGTGCCGCGCTTGCCGCGGAGGGCGATCACCTCCTTGATCTTCTTGTCGAAGCCCGACTTGGAGAGCTTGAGATCCTCCTCAGGGGCAGTCTTCTTGGCCTCCGACGCCGTCGGCTTGGCCACCACGCGCTCGGCGCGGGGCTTCTGCTGCTTGACGCGCTGGGCTTTGCCCGTCGCGACCGGCGTCTTCTTGAGCCAGAGGTGGCGGCCCTTGAGCGCGTTCTGGCTCGGGTTCACGTCGCTGTCCGATGACGAAGACGAGTCGTCGTCCGAGGCCCAGTCGTCGGAATCGTCGTCGGAGTCGTCGTCCGAGTCGTCGTCCGAGTCCTTGTCCGAGTCCGACGACTTGTCACTGTCCTTCTCGGAGTCTGAGTCCTTCTCCGAGTCGGAGTCAGCGTCCGAGTCCGAGTCCTTCTCCGAGTCGGAGTCGGAGTCCGAATCCGAGTCTGATGACTCACTCTCCGAGCTGCTTTCGGCAGCGCTTTCGAAGGCGGACGGGTCGGCGCGGTACTCCTCGAGCTGCTTGACGATGGCTTCGTTGTTCTTCTTGATCTTGCCCTTCATGCGGATGAGCGCCTTGGAGTTCTCCTTGCTCATCTTCTTGTCTGACTTGTTCTTGAGCGCCGTTGTCATGGCATCCTCAAGCTGCGCCATAACACGGATGTAGTACTTGGGGTACCCATGTTCAATGATGGCCTGCTTGGCCTTGACGTTGTCCATGGTCTTGGTCATGACATCAAACTCGCCCTGGATCTTGCTCCAGTCGTTGATCTTGAGGAAGTTGGTCATCAACGAGCACGCCGACTGCAGTGCTTGGAGAGCCTTGTCCTTGGCAGACACGACAACACGGACATCCTCATCGGAGTCCGAGTCCGAGTCAACGGCCCAGCGGTTGGCGGCGATCTTGACATCACCAACCTCGGATGCGGAGCTCTCACTGCCACTGTCGCTGTCGGAGGAGGACCCGCCCCAGAACTTGCTCGCCATGGTCACTTGGAAATGGCTTGGGAATTTCCCATGATAAATGGCCCTCACATTCCCTCTCCAACGTGAACACCTGAATTTAATTACGCTGCAGACCAACCTTTAACCTGCTATTTTATTCCCAATTTAGGTGCCCTCCCATATCTGAACGCCGCCACCTCCAGTAATTTCCCAGTGCCCCAGACGCGCTGTCTGCAACAGAGTATTTAATTTCAGAGGTTTACCTCCGAGCCAAGACTGCAGCTAATCGCACGCTTCCAGCGGACCTTCCTGGGCCGTCTCGTGGGGTGAAGTCGTGCGGCATCGCAATTCCTGCGCTCATGCGCGGGACATAAGAATATAATATGCTTTTTCAATGCAATACGGGCCCACTTGTGCAGTTGTCGGTACTCGACCAGAATGGTGATGGGATGTTGGTGCTAGAAGCTGTTGCGTGCATATAGTCTCGTTCTGTGATTGGCCGGTTTCTTTTGACCATTCGTATGCCCCACAAACCTCGATTTGTGTTGCGATGTTGGCTCGAGCGGTGGCCGGTCTGCGACTGACCGCGCGTCCGAGCGCCATGCGCTTCGCCGCTTTCTCAACCTCGGGCGACGATAAGACGAAGAAGTCGCCTGAAGAAGCTGCCGATGAAGAGAACGATCCCGACTCGTGGCTTGGCTTCAACGGTGACCTCGATGCTGCCACTGCTGATGGTACAGCGACATGGCTTCAGGCGGTCCGCACCGTTATCGACTTCCAGGAGGAGGAAAAGCTCGAGGAGCGCCGCAAGCGTCAGGAAGCTCACGCTGCTCTTCAAATTACCCGTGTCGTCGAGATTGACGAACTCGGTCGTGCGTACGGCACGGGTCGCCGCAAGACGAGCAATGCCCGCGTGTGGATCAAGCCCGCCGCCGAGGAAGGCAAGGGCACGGTCCGTGTCAACAAGATGGACATGGTGGATTACTTCACGCGCGACACCCACCGCCACGAGCTTCTTCTCCCGTTCCTTGAGGTGAAGCGCCTCGGTGACTTCGATGTCATGATCAACGTCCGGGGCGGCGGTCTCAGCGGTCAGGCTGGTGCTGCTCGCCACGGTATTTCCCGTGCCCTCGAGAAGTACAATCCTGACTTCCGCAGCCCGTTGAAGAAGGCCGGCTTCATGACGCGTGATCCGAGAATGGTCGAGCGCAAGAAGCCTGGTCAGAAGAAGGCTCGCAAGCAGTTTCAGTGGGTTAAGAGATAGAGAATACACAAATGGGCAGGCGCAGACTACGGACGCGGCCGCGCCTTATGTGCTGCCGATGCGCAATGTAGTAATAAACATTCCGTTCTCTGCACACATCTCTCGATTCCGCATGCTTCATCGGGATCTGGTTGCCCCTGCGCTCTTTGACGCCACTGGCATCGAAGATAACTCTAAGCGTGGTCAAAGCCAAGGCCGTGCAGCGTGCAGGGTAGCACGCACATGGTGAATCATCGCTCCATGAAGCCAAGCCGAGAGGTCAAGGCCTCGCCTCGCCAATCCGGCGGCCGTTGCAACCCCGGATTTTTTCCGGACTTGGAGTGGTTGGTCAGCATGCAGGGTCGATTTTGTCGGCCACTTGACCATTTTCAGATTTTAGTCGTGAGATAAGATGGTGCATTCGGTATCTCCGCCTGGTGAATCTTACGTGTACCAAGCGGTCAAAAGTAATGCCAAATCGGACCCGTGATGCTTCTATAGTTAGATGTCGAGCAGCGCCCGTCTGCTTGTACGTCTTGGTAAGGTATCGCACATCGTCATCGGAAATAGGACAGCACTGGTATGGCGGATTCGCCCGGTGGTCAAGCGCGTCAATCGCATCGACTCCGGTTCATAAAACTATTCAGCCTAAAGCACAATGCTTTTGTTTGAAATGGCGGTGCTCCTCGTGCACTGTCGTTATAGAAAAAGCAGACATCTTCACAATACAAATCTTTTCACTACGAATTACCGCTTTTTTACGTATTGGTGCTCAGGAATGTTGCGATTTGGCGTAACTTTAGTTCTGTTTCGTGCCTTTTTCCATTGACCGACGCAATTTCCTGCTTGAGTTCCTCGGAGGTGGCCATGGATTTAGCTACAGCCACGTGAAGCCCCGCGATCTCTTTCTCGATGTCTTTCCGGTTGGAAGCAAGAATGGTCTTCTCATCTAGTTCTGTCTGTCAGAAATTCAAAGCATTTCTGCAGCTACGTACTGCGAAGGCGCGCGATTTCGGCCTTTGTGTCTGCAAGTGCCGCCATGAGGACCATGAGAGTGTTTTCGTGGCCGCCTACGTCTGAGAGGCGCCGCTGGAGCTTGCGACGACCAATTTCGGCCTCTGTTGTTAGTTGTGTAACTGAATCAGCGTCTTTCTCGAGCTGCTCAATCTTTGCTCTGGCAGCACCGTTCTGCGTCTGGAGGGAGTCGATCTTGGCGTACCCATCCGCAAGTTCCTGTTTCGCTTGCGCTATCTTTTGCTGTAGCGCAGGGATGTCGGCGCGCGAGAGGTCCATTGCGACGTGGTGATGGATGAGGCCGGCATCGGGCTGCTGGTTCACCAGCGACGACATTTTTGCAACTGTTTCCCGCGGGAAAGGGTCGAAAATCGAAGCACAGAACACAGACAGGTATACATGTCATGAACTTGGCTCGCACCCAAGGAATGAATTGGCATTGAGTTTTGCCGAGCAAATTCTTTGTTTCCAGTCTTGTGTTGTGTGATGCGGACCGCCGAAAGCGGCACAGTTGCCGATGGTTGACCTGCGGTGCCACGTTGATATCCATATTAATTTCGGCATTTTCGGCATAGCCACAAATAATATGAGTTAGAAGTGGCACTTCGCCAGTGCCGAAAAATAAGAAATGACTTTTTCTTTTCATTTGCTTTCATTATGCCAAAAGATCGATATCTTTTTTCCGGATGTGGTTAGCCAATCGCTGTGCTGCTGTCCCATCATACAAATACGAAGTGTAGTGCTTGCAGGCAGACCGGCATGTGGGGCTTATCCGGTCCCATCACCGGGAGTCCACAAGCGCATTTGAGGCTGCCATGAACAAGTACCGCAAAGTCCCGTCGCCGCGCGATACGCAGTCGCCGCCGGCTGCCAACGAGATTCGGGTCACCCCAAGGTCTAACAGCAACGCCTGCCTTCAGCAAGTGCAGAAACTCTTTGTTGAAGCAAAGGTTGCGGAGGTCATTGTGGGGGCTCGAGGCCAGGCCATTAACGTGGCTGTCGCTGTGGTGGAGCTAGTCAAGCACTCGATCGCTGGGGTGCACACGGTGACGCAAATTTCGTCTATCGAGCACGAAGACGTTTATGAGCCGCTCGAAGAAGGACTTGACGTGGTCAAGCTTGTGAATCGCCAGCCTGCGATCACAATTCGCCTCGCGATTGACCCGACCAAGATTGATACGTTGAACGCGAACTACCAAAAGCCCCTCTCGCCCCGCAAGATTGAAGAAGAGAAATTCCGTGCTGCATTTGCAAAGAATTTGGAACGGCCCCGGATGGACAAGAAGCCGACCAAGGCTGCTGCTCCAGATGAAGAGAAGCCCGCAGCTCCCGATGCCACAGCCACCGACACGACCAAACCCAAGCGGAAGAAGAAGCCCCGTGGTCCCAAGGATGCTGCTCCCTCCAACAGCAACAATGAAACGGAGGGGGGCGATGCAGCCGCCAAGCCTGTGGGCAAGAAACGTCAGGGTAAACCGCGCAGTGGTCGTGCGCAGTCCAACGAGCCCAGCACGGGCGGCGAAGCCTCTGGGACCAACGCAAGTGCCCCGGTAGAAAACGCCCCGCGATCGAACCGTCGCAAGAAGTCGGCACCCGCGGCTGAAGGCGGCAACACCGAGGAGGCTAAGGTCGAAGGTGACTCGAGCACGCCCAGAGGTCGTGGCGGTCGTGGCGGCCGAAATGGTCGCGGTGGTCGCGGTGGCCGTGGACCCCGGCCTCAGACTGCCCCCACGGAGGGCGAGGCCGATGGCCGACCGGCCACGGGCCATGGCCGCCGCCCCGCGAAAGAAACGGCCAAGCAGCCGGATGGCGCCAAGCCCGTGGAAGCGGCCAAGCCGGCGGAGGACAAGTGGGGCGACCAGTAGAGCCTGTAACTGAACTGAGACCATTTTGACCGTCGAGTTGCGTGTTTCTAGGCTTCCCGTGAAATTTACATCTTTCCATTTACCACCCATGCAGGGCTTCCTGAACCTGAACAAGCCGAAGGGCATGACCTCGCACGCGTGCGTCGTACGGCTCCGGCATCTCCTCGGAACCAAGCACATCGGTCACGCGGGCACTCTGGACCCGATGGCTACGGGCGTCCTGCCGATTGCAGTCAACCGTGCCACCAAGTTCATTCAAGTTCTCGCCGTACGACGCTCCTAGCTCATGGTATTCGTAGTACTTGAACAAGACCAAGGCGTACGACGGAACGATTCGATTTGGTGTCACCACGGACTCTGACGACATCACGGGGCATGCGTCCTGGCGGCACCCCTGGCCGCTGACAGCTCGTAGGAAGGTCCTGATGCAGTACCCCGTGCCCGAAGTGACGCGTGCCATGGTCGAGACGGCACTTCGCACGTAGCTTCCCTCTCGCCATCGCCTGCACATGTCTTTTGTTTAGGTTTGAAGGCACCATCATCCAACGACCGCCCGTTGTGAGTGCCATTCGACTGGACGGCGAGCGACTCTACACTCTAGCTCGCCACGGCAAGGTGCGCTGGAGCTCTGCCGTCGCTCGTGCCAACGACGACGCACGTAGGCGGAGCTCAAGGACGTGCCGCTGCGGCAAGTGACCGTGCACAGCCTCCGCCTCACGTCCTTCACGCCCGGCGAGTACCCCGAGGTGCGCCCCGGTCGTTGCCCGTGACGCGACCCGCCCTAGGCAACGATCTCTGTCGAGTGCAGCGAAGGCACGTATATCCGCAGCATTGCGCGCGAGTGCGGCGAGGCCGTCCTCGTGCAGAACGGCGACATCCCCGCAGGCGCGACGCTCAGTCAGCTACACCGCACGAAGAGCAACGGCCTCACCGCCGCGTCCAGCGTGACGCTCGAGGAAATCGAGCACCATCTCGAGGTACCTCTGCCCCGCGCTTGATCCCGACGCCTGCGTAGGCTGGTACGCTGGCACTGACGCCTCCTGAGGCCCTCCTGAAGCACCTTCCTCGCCTTAACATGTCGCCGGCCCACGACCACTTGTGGCGCAACGGGCAGCCGCTGTCGTGGGCAGCGGCCGACGTCGACGGGTTGACCTGCACCGACGCGCCCGTTGTCACAGCCGTGTTTGACGACAAGGGTGAATTTGCTGGTGTTACGACGCTGACACCGGTCGGCCCGGGGGAGTTTTCCATTACGGGAGCACGGATTCTGCTGCGGCCGTAAGGAAGTCTTCGGCGCGGAAGCTCTGGGCGGCGCGCAGCTGGCGCAGCCACTCGTTGCGCGCCTCGGCTGACGGCACCCGGAATGTGGCGCTGCGTGGGGCTTTCTTGATCACGCGCTTGGCCAGGACGTATTTGGACCGTTGGCCGAGCGCGACATCCAATGCATCCATCTTTGCCTCGTTGTCTTCTTCAAAGATCTCTTCCCGAGGCTCCGCACTCATCTCGGGCGCGCGGTCGTGCTCGGAGATGGTGAAGCCGAAGTAGGTGCTGTCGGCTACAGAGGCGACGTCGCAGTGGACGGCTTGGAAGGCGACGGCCGAGTGCTGCAGCATCTCGACGGTCGCTGCGGTCGCCGCGGCTTCGGTAGTGTACCAGTTAAGATAGCCACATTGGAGCTTGAGAAACACGCTGCTCCACCGCTGCAGTTGGCTTCGCGGGTGCCGCTTTTGTACGCGCATGAGCAGCACGGGCGATGAAACGAACCGCGCGACGCAGGTGGTGTTGACCTTGGCCTTGACGCCGTGAGCCTTGAACAGATTGATCATCTACAGGGATGTGCGCCCTTTGTTTGTCTGCTCACAGCACTTGGAGTTGCATTGCCTCCCGCTTAGCGTCATCCGTCGGATACGAGGCGTCGTCCATGATGATTTCATGGGTACCTGCAATGTCGACAACCTTGTCATCGATCGAAATGAGCACGCTGCCTAGTGGTACGGTGGGTGCCTCGTTCCTGCGCGGGGCCGTACCGAGTGTGAGTACCAGGTTCGGTGTGTCGATGCGCAGGACCACCATCGAGTTACCAATGCGGTCGAAGAGGAAACCAAACCCACGGTTGATCGTGTCGCGGAGACAAAACACGACCGTCTCGAACACCGGCGCGTCGCGAAATGGGCTCAATGGGCGCACCAACGCCACAGGCGGCGAGACCACAGTAGGCGGCCGCAGGGCCACGATCGGCTTGGCAATCCGCAGCGGCCACTCGCGCTTTGTCGCATACCGCGCATTGAACGCCGCTCGCACGGCGCAGAGCTCCTTCGCGTTCATTCCGGCCGTCTACGAAGGCACCTGAAACGGCGGACGGTTGCGCCGCGGTGGCCACGCCGTTGGCTCCCGCAGCTCGCCCGCAGCTTCAACGATTCGGCGTTGGACTGAGCTACGTCGCCAGCGCTGTCGCCCGTCGAAAGGCCATCATCTGCAGCCAGTCCCACGGACATCCGGACGGCCGTTCGAAATCCGCGCTTGTCAATGACTCGAACGTCTTCAAGTTTGTATGCTTCCTACTAAGTGCGGGGTGCTGCCGCTATCATCTAGCGGTCGGAATCGCGCGTCGGATGGCTAATCGCACCACTCTTACGGCCCATGACACCGACACCGCCCGCGGCTCTCGCGCTGTGGAACACCCCACTGCGCTGAAAGGAAGTGGGGCTGCGGTCCGGGTGACCAGGTCGCTTCTTGGGTGACTCTCACTTCGAGTGACAAGCACTCTGATAGCTGGTGTATCACACGGAGTAGCCTCGGTTGACTGGAGGCGTCGCGGTGAACGGTCCCGGCTTGTGACTGGCATCATGGGCAGAGATGGAGACCTTGGAGCAATCACAGCGTGCGAGAGGATTTCGCTCGGGCTGGACGGATGCGTTGGGTGGCCGTAGCCAAACTGCAACGTCGCCATGGTGCCCATTCAACCACCTGCGATACGTGGTGTGAGCAACACCGGCGCGCTTGCTGGCTCAACCGATTGCTCCTGTCATTTCTGCTTTCGAGACCGCCTCCGACATGCTAGCTCAGTGGCTTCTGACGATCGCGGCAGTGGCGGCTGCTTACACCGGCGACGGTACCGGCTACACGCTGTCGAGCCCCAAGGTCGGCAACTGCAACTTCATGAACTACCCGGCCGCCGCCGCATCGCACTACGTGGCGCTCGCGCCCAAGTTCTTTGCCAACACCATGGGCTGCGGCATGTGCATCCAAGCCAAGTGCTCCGACCCGCAGTGCGCCGGTGCGTCCGAGTCGGCGACGTTGTACGTTGTGGACCAGTGCCCGGGGTGCATGGACGAGGACATTGATATTTCGCCCGAAGTGTTCGTGAAGCTCACCAACGGCATCACACCGGGTCGCCTCAAGATGACGTGGTCCTTCGTGCCGTGCCCCGTCTCGGGCCCGATATCGATCTGTAAGAAGGCCGGCAGCAACAACCACTGGCTCGCGCTGCAGCCCACCAACACGCTCACTGGCGTCTCGAGCGTCTCGATCAACGGCAAGCCAACCTCCATGGTCTCCTCGGCCTTCTACTTCCTCACAGAGAGCGTGCCCGAGATCGACCTCTCGAAAGTGTCGGTCTCCATCACGCCCTCGAGTGGCGGTAGTGCCGTCTCTGCTACCGTCGACCTCAGCGGCGACGGCTGCGCGGCAACCAGTGTTCAGTTTGGTGGTGGCGCGCCTGGCCCTGCTCCCGGTCCGGCCCCTGGTCCGGCCCCGACACCAGCGCCGACGCCAGCGCCGACGCCAGTCCCCACTCAAGCCCCAACTCAAGCACCAACGGCAGCGCCCACCGAGGCCCCAACCACTGCGGCTCCGACCACCGCAGCCCCAACGGTGGAGGTGGCCAATGCTACGACTGCCCTCACGACAAAAGTGACACCAACATCGACTGAAGTTGCTGCTGTTCCGCAGCTCAACAGCGACGAGGCGCCTGCTACATCGAAACCCACTCCGTCTCCATCTCCGTCGCCAGCTGCGACGGCCGTGGAGGTTAGCAACCAATCCGGTGCCGCCTTGTCGGGGACATCCACAGCGTTCATCGTGCTGGGTTCTGCGTGTGCTATCGCCATCGCTGCTGTCGCCGCTGCCATTACTGTTATCAAGCGCAAGCAGCGCATGGACAAAGAGAACGACTTCGACAGCGACTTCAACCTGGCCGCAATCGTATCGCACCGGGAGTCGAGCGTCGCTGTTTTGTAACCCTTTGAATGTTAGCACCGTCATTTATTCCTCTAAAACATGGTGGATGCTCGCATTTCCTCTCGTTCATGGTTAGCCCGGCGCGGCCACTCGTATCCATTGAGGTATGTCCTTGCCGTAGCTGCGGCGGGGTTGCGGAGGGCCCTGTGGAGCTTATCGTGGCGTAGGGCTGCGAACAGACATGGCAGCAGCGATGGCTGGGAGGGCGCAGTGGGT
This sequence comes from Achlya hypogyna, assembly GCA_002081595.1. Lineage (NCBI taxonomy): Eukaryota > Oomycota > Saprolegniomycetes > Saprolegniales > Achlyaceae > Achlya > Achlya hypogyna. Next base: position 25,639 of record JNBR01001832.1, on the reverse strand, counting down.
TGGGCCGCAGCGAGCGCCGTGGCCTCTGGTGGCCGATCATCGACACGGACCCGTCATCCGGATGTTTATCCGGACGGGACGCGAGTTTTGACCAACCGAAATCAGTTCCATTCGCTCGAAATGCTGCGCCGAATCGTCCGATCAACCGCTGTGGGCGTGTCCGCTCGCTTCGCCCCGCGCTGCTTGCCAGTTCTGCAGCAAGTGCCGCACTTTGCCCACCGTCGGTGCTGCAGCTCGCTCAATCCCCCTGGCGATGGTCCGCGCTCGAGTATTCTTAATGCGCCCGGCATGGAGTCCACTGGCGATAAGTTCGTGATGCTGTACACATGCACAGGTCCTTACTTCTTGTAAGGAGAGCTCTCTTGGCTCACACGTGCGTAGTTTGCGACACCCGCGCAGCCAAGACCATCAGCAAACAAGCCTATTACAACGGCGTCGTGCTCGTGCGTTGCCCCAAGTGCGAGAACCTGCACCTGATCGCGGATCGACTCGGGTGGTTTGAAGACGACTCGTACGACGTGGAGGGCGTTCTCAAGGCGAAGGGCGGCCAAGCCAAGATCGTCACTGGCGACAACATCCTCGAGCTCACCGAGGCCGACATCCTCGGCTCCAACGCAACGATCGTCGTGGACGACACCAAGACTCCTTGAGCGATGGTAATATAGTGTATTAGACGATCTTGACCAGAGCAAGGGCTTAGCCCTTGGTTTCTTCCTCGTCTCTCGTGCGCTTCTCGTACTCCTCTTGTATGTGCTTGAGCCACGGCCGGCGGCCGCTGCCTCGGAAGAGCACGCTCTCGTGGGTGTTGACCTGTACCGATGGGTTGGCACTCGCGAGTGTGTTGGTCTTGAGCAGGCGCGTCGTGTCCATCGTGCTCGTCTCGATGTGCACCTTGCGCTTCTCGCTCTGCTTCTTGTGCCGCTGCATGTGCTCGAGCGCAGTCTCGAGCTTGGTGTACATGCGCTGGCAGAGTGGACACCGAAACCATTCCTTGTTGTCCTTGATCTCGCGGATGGGCGCGAGCTCGTCCGGCACCTCGAGGGGCTTGAGGTCAAGCGTGGTCGGCGCGTCGGATTTCTTGGACGCGTCCTCATCGCCGCACGAGTGGAACTGCATGCCGCGCTTGGCGTTGAAGATGAGCCCGCACTTGGAACAGCTGAACGGGTGCAGCTTCTTGTCGTCCACCGCCTTGTGCGCCGGGATCTGCAGCTGCGCGATGCCCGCTTGCTTCTTGGGCCCGATCTTGACGGCCGCTTGCGCCGAGTACATCTCTTTGCCCGTCGTCAGGTACGCGTCGATAATGCAACCCGCGACGACGGCCTCGAACTGGTGGACGTGCTCACGCAGGTCACGGAACTCGGCGAACATCTTCTTGGCGCGGTTGCACACGATCTCGTGGAGGTCGAGGTTCGCGCCCGTGTGATCAATGAGCCGACAAGCCTTTTGCTTCATCTACAAGCGGGCCTGAGAGTGAACCGAGGCGGCGGGAGGGACCTGGTCCTTGTACCCGATACGAGTCCGCCGCTCGTCTTTGCCCATTTGAGACAGGTTCATCTCGACGAACTCGGCGGCACGACGCAAATTGGCAGACTGCTCGCCATCCTACTCAGTAGCGTGCACGAGTGAGTGCCTCGCATCGCTTGAAGCGTGCTGACTTGAGAGATCATCGTGCGCAGATTGTGACCCGTGGAGAAGAGTTTGTTTGGCGCGGGGCCGTGGTGCGACTTGTCCTCCTCGCCCTCAAACTTACGGTAGGCACTACCCTCATGGACAATATGGTCTTGCACAACGTTGCCACAGCCGCGCCCGTCCGCGCCCGTGCAAATGGTATCACCACGGGCGTAGTCCGTGATGAAGTTATTCTGTTCCGAGTTGCCGCACGCATCGCATACGAACCGCGGCGCCGCATTGAGCTCCGCATCCAGCTCGGAGAACTCATCTGCATCCGACTTGCCAGCTTGTTTCATTTTCTTGATGAGCTGGATGATGTCGTTGACCTTCATGTCGGGCACAAGCAGGTTTGTGATCCGATCCTCCATGGGAAGCGCGAGCTCCTTCGGGTCCACCTGCCGAGGCATTGGCATCTTGGGCTGCGCTACATAGGAGGTCGTCTTCTGCTTCTTGGCGACGGGCGCCGGCTCTGGCTCCACGAACGAGTTGAGCGACGCGAAAAAGTCGGCGGCGTTCGCGTCCACAAAGTCCATCGACGTCGCGGCAAAAATACTCAACCCCAGGGGACCTACCAAAAACGCACCACTTTTCCCTCCGGATACCGTATGCGGATCAAAGTATCCGGTGGCCATCCGGCAGCGACACCGGTGCGCGGTTCAATATCCGGATCTGTAACGCCAGTCCCACCTTTGGCCCAACCGGTCGTGCAGCGGCGCCGCCACTTGCCACACACGACGGTCGACCACTGCCCATAGAGACCTGCAGGCATGGCGCTCGGTGCCCAGGAAGGTAGCCTGTGCAGCGACTAAGAAGCAGTGACCGCGGCAACCACGAGGTGATGTATCGCAGCGGGAGAGCTGAAACCTCCTGCAAGAGCGCCATCTTGGTCAGATGCCGTGCTGGTGGACCGTTGGCGGCTTCCAGAGCTTGGGAGCGGCCGTTTCGGGTGGCTCACGACGGTGGCAAATGCTAAGGCACCGCCGGGAGCCGTTGCGGCTCTCGAGGTCGGCGCTCCATCGCCGGCACCCACTACTCGTTATCATTGCCACCGAACGATGTGCCCTTTCGGCACCGGATAGGCCGTCCTATCCGGATGTTTCGTGATCCTGGCCAGTGATTGGCGGGTGCGGGGCCAATGAAACGCCAGGTGCGAATTTGGTGGCCACCGGGTAGCTCGAGGTGGTTTCGAGATCCAACTTGCATTTTCGAATTTGCCACTTCCATGACCGACATTACGCCCGTGACGAACCGCCCGCAGGTCGCGATCCTCGACTTTGGCTCGCAGTACAGCCATCTGATCGCGCGCCGCGTCCGCGAGCTGCACGTGTTCTGCGAGCTTTACTCGTGCCTTGTGACGGTCGAGGAGCTCAGCAAGCACGACCTCACAGGCATCATCCTCTCGGGCGGTCCCAACTCGGTGTACGAGGAGGGCGCGCCGCACGTGCGCCCGGAGGTCTGGAAGTTCATTGAAGACAAGAAGCTACCAGTGCTTGGCATTTGCTACGGCATGCAGGAGCTCGCGTATACCTTTGGTGGCGAAGTGTCGCGCGGCGTGCGCCGGGAATATGGTAAGGCCATGGTCAAGACGCACAAGGAGGCGGCTGGCAACTCGCTTGGCTTCCTCAACGGCCTCATGGAGGAGGACTTCCAAGTGTGGATGTCGCACGGCGACAAGCTCACTAAGACACCCGTGGGCTTCGTCGACATTGCGTACACGGCCAACTCGGAGCACGCCGCCATTGCCAACGTGGAGAAGAAGTACTTTGGCATCCAATTCCACCCCGAGGTCACGCACTCGCCCCTCGGCAAGAAGCTGCTGAGCAACTTCGTCGTCGACATCTGCAAGTCGCCCACCGACTGGGACATGCGCAACATCGCCGACGTCTTCATCCAGGAAGTGCGCGAGAAGGTCGGCCCCCACGGCCACGTCATTGGTGCCGTCAGCGGCGGCGTCGACTCGTCCGTCGCGGCCGCTCTCCTCCACCGCGCCATCGGTGACCGCTTCCACGCCGTGCTCATCGACAACGGTCTCCTGCGCCTCGGCGAGGCCGAGGAGGTCGTCAACCGCCTCCAGCGCCACCTCGGCATCAACCTCCACTGCATCAACGCCGAAGACCGCTTCCTCGCGGCCTTGAAGGGCGTTGAAGAGCCCGAGACGAAGCGCAAGCGCATCGGCAACCTCTTCATCGACCTCTTCCAGGAGGAGGCCGCGCGCATCAACCACCCCGTCGACTTCCTGCTCCAGGGCACCCTCTACCCCGATGTGATTGAATCCATCTCGTACAAGGGCCCGTCGGCTACGATTAAGACGCACCATAACGTCGGCGGTCTCCCCGACACAATGCACCTCAAGCTCATCGAGCCCCTCCGCGAACTCTTCAAGGACGAGGTTCGCGAGCTCGGCATGGTCCTTGGCATTGAGGAGGAGAGCGTGTGGCGCCACCCGTTCCCTGGTCCGGGCCTCGCCATCCGCGTGCTCGGCGAGGTCACAAAGGAAGGCCTCGACATCGTGCGCCAGGCGGACGCCATCTTCCTCGAGGAGCTGCGCAAGCACGGCCACTACCGCTCGACGGGCCAGGCCTTCTGCGTGCTGCTGCCCGTCAAGTCGGTCGGCGTCATGGGCGACGGCCGCACGTACGAGAAGGTCATCGCCATCCGCGCCGTGAGCACGTCCGACTTCATGACGGCCGACTGGTACCACATGCCCCACGAGTTGCTCGCCATCATGTCGAGCCGCATCATCAACGAAGTCCGCGGCGTGAACCGCGTCGTGTACGACATCTCGTCCAAGCCCCCGGCTACGATCGAATGGGAGTAGGCGACCTGGGGTCTAACTTAAGTACATCCCTCCTTTTATTGCACCCTTCGAGTGTTGCATTCCAGATTTGCCCGCGACCGTTCAAGATCCCATGGCCCTGCGCAACCAGGATAAAGCGTGGCACCGCTGCCTCGTGTGCGCCAAGGCCTTCGAGCGCGAAGCCTCGTGGCTCCAGCACATGGAGCGCCACGAGAACCAACGACAACAACGACGCAAGCGGCTTCGTGACGAAGCGCTCGACAGAGAGCTCAGTGCCAAACTGCCGCGCGTAGCCGATGCGCCTGCGCCGCGCCCTCGCTTCGCCCCCCGCCAGGCGTAGACGACCAATTGAGTGACCAACATACAAACGTTCTTGCTGTCTCTTAGGCGTCGGTGCCGCGCTCAAGCTTGATGCCTTCGAGCATCGTCGAGAGGTTGTCCGTCTTCTTGATCTTGTCCATGAGCGTCTTCCACTTGGGGTTCGTGTCGCTCTCGCGCACGCAGCTCACAGCGTCCACAGCGCGCAAGGCGCTGCGGATCACATCGTTGACGCGGTCGACCTCGGACCCGACCTGCGTGTCCTTGGGGCGGCGATTGGTGGTCTTGTCAAGCGCGGCGCTGAGCATGTCAAGTGCGCTGAGCACGACCCCGGGCTCAACGCTGCAGAGCTTGATGAGGATCTGGTGGCAAAGCATCTGCACGTCGTCATGGTCTTCGAGGCCGAGCTTGAGGTACTCGACCAAGGCCGTGGCGTCCACGTTGCGCGGCAGCGTGTCGAGCAGCGTTGCGACGCACGCGTACGCGCCCTTGCGCAACACGAGGCCGTCGTCTACCTTGTGCTTAAAGGGCCCGAGGTCCACGGTGCGCTCGAGCTTGATGCGCATCGTCTGCAGTAGCAGCGGCACGAGGGGTGCCGCCACGTGCGCCTTGAGAAAGGCCGGCTGGTGGTGCGCCGCCGCGTTGAGCGTGATGAGCGCTGCGCGGCGTACGCCCATGTCCTCGTCCTCGAGCGCCGCGACGATGGGCGCTACCGACAGCTCACGCATGGGCGCACCGTTTGGGCCGCACGCCATGCAGAAACGCAGACACGTAACCGCCGTCCAGCGCGTCTTGACGGGCGCCGACGCCGCGCACAGAGCCGTGACCGCCGGCAGAATCGTCCGGGGCTCCAGCAGCGCCAGCTTGCCCAGGCACTCGGCCACCATGTTGCGCACGCCTTCCTCATCCGTCTCGCAGTGCGCATGCAGCACGGGCACAACCGTCGCCACGTACGCCTTGAGGTCCGGACTCTTGCAGCCCAGCACCTCCTTGAGGGCGCTCAGCAGCAGGTACGTGTGCTTGCCCTTCTGCAGCTCGGCGAGGATGGTCGGCAAGTAACTGTTCATATTGCCGACGCACACGCTGCCAAGTGCAAAGGCTGCCGCATGCTTGACCTCCTCGCTTTGGCTTGCAAAGTTGCTAAGGATGATCTCCCGCGCGTCGCCAAAGGGCTGGATGTCAGTCTTGCGACCGAACTCACCGACACAGAAGAGCGCGAGGTGCTTCTGCGCTCCGGGCGAAGAGATGCCCGCGACCCACGTTTCGTATGCCTGCTTTTGCAACGCCGCCGACGTCTGCAGCGTGATGGCGGCGAGGCACCGCGCCACATTGTGCAGTGCATGCTTTGATGCGTCCGGGCGGTCGGCCGCGTAAAGCGCCTGGAAGAGCGCCTCGAAGCCGTGGCCGTCCATGCGAACGAGCTGCCGCAGCAGCACAAAAAGCGCCTCAAGGGCCGGGCCCTGGAGCAGCGCGCTTGATGACAAGGCCAGCGCGTTGGGCAACGCCTTGGTGACGACTGCCGCATCCGAGGCCGATGCCGGAGACGCCTCGAGGATGGCCGACACAAGTGTGAGCGAGAGCTGGCTCAGCTGCAGGTCCGAGTCAGAGATGAGCGCCGACGCCTCCTGGACCGTGTCGCACAGGCTTGCCGGCGCCACGGCCGTGCCCTTGTGCTGCACGAGCGCGATGAGCGTGTCGAGCGCCGTTTGCTTGAGCGTGCGCGACTGCTGGCGCAAGAGCTGCGACAGACACACGATCGCGTCCGTGAGGATCACCGAGAGGTCTAGAGGGAGCGGCGACCGCGCGATTGTGGCCAGCGACTTCATCGCTGCGATGCGCGTGATCTCGTTCTGCAAGCGCTCGAGCACCATCGGCAGCACCGTGTTAAGGTCCTCGCGGCTCAGATGGTCACCTGCACAGGGATCGTGAGCCCCCCAACAAGCGGCGAGAGCACGTACCGACGGTTGAGACAAGGAGACCCATGCTCGCGATGGCGCCGTCCTTGATCTCCTGGTCAATGTCGTAGGCCTTGAGACGCGGGAGCACAGCGTTGAACAACGGCTGCACGTACACAACCATGTCCGCCGCGAGCGGCTCGTCCGCAGCAGGCCGCAAGACCCCCACGAGCGTGCCGATGAGTGACAACGACTTGGCGACGATCTTGTACCACTCCTCATTGGCTGTGGCGACAGCCAGCTGCACGATGGCCTTGAGGTGCTTGGCGAAGAGCACCGGCTCGTGAGACGCCAGGAGCTGGCGCAGGAACAGCAGTGCGTCAAGCTTTAGGCTCGAGTTACGGTCCTCGAGCGCCTTGAGGATGTTGGGCAGCAGCGCGTCCATGAAGGGCCCAAGCTGTCCGTTCTCGACCTGCGCCAGCTCGCGAAGCATGCCGAAGACGGCGCAGCGCGTCGGCACCGACACTTTGGGCCCAAGTTGCTTGTTGGCCGCGCTCAAAATGGAGCCGACGCGCTCGTGCAGCTCGTTGCCGCACGAGCGCTGGCGCACGAAGGCTGGGCGGGCGCCATCCTCGGGGTTGCCGGCGCTCACGGGCGCCAGATGAACCAGCGTGGAGCGGAGCAGGTCTGAGAAGACGGCAAAGACGTCGATGCGAACGCTCTCTTCGCGCTCCTTGAAGCGCGCGACGAGCGGTTCGCTGTACTGTGCGTAGAGTGTGTCGAGCAGCTCGGGGCGCGTGGTGATGATGGCCGACATGACGCGCAGGGCAGCGCGGCGGACCTTCCAGCTGGCGTCGTCGTCGTCGCTGTAGTCGTTGTCTTCCGGCTCACTGTACTGCTCGTCGTCGTCCATGTCTTCGTCCATGTCCTCGTTCTCCGAGTCGTACATGTAGTTTGGGTCGTACTTGGTAAACGCCATGGCGACAGAGAGGATTTCCGTCGTGTGGGGCGTGATTTCGGCATGGCAGCGCAGCAGGAATGATTCGAGGCCCTGGAAGCAGTTTTCGCGAAGCTCGTTCGACACATCGTTCTGCATCGACTCGTCCGAGGGGTCGCCACAGAATGTCAAGAAGAGAGGGACAATTACGGGCAGATGACGCCCGAGACGGTGGCCCACGGAGCGCGAGAGTGTGCCGATTGTCTGGATGAGCGTGCGCTTGTCCGCGTTGTGGTTGTTTTCAACGCTCTGGAGCAAATGCTCCACCAGGCGGTGGAGAAGGGCATCTGCGGCGACGATACCCAGCGCCCCAAGACACGACGTGACGCGCTTACGGACAAATGCACGTTCGTCGCCGAGCTCCTTGAGGAGGAGATCCATGATGGCCACGTGTTCCGTTTGGAAGTCGCTGCCGAACCGTTTGAGGAGCTCGGTGAGAATGTCCAAAGTCTCCGACTTGATGGCCTGGTCATCGTAGTGCGAAATGCCGCCGAGGAGGCGACCACAAAGCGCTGTCGAGATCGACGCACCAGTCTTCTGTGAGACGTCCGACAAAATGGTCTTCAAGCCGATCGAGTAGATGTCACGAAGCTCCGCCTTGCCCGTGAAAATCAAGTCGCACAGCTTCTCGCAAATGTCGCCCACTTGCTTTTCCTGCACCTTGGTGACCAAAATGCCCAAGCTAAGATGGTGAAAGATTCATGGGCGTTGTGCAAGTTAATGCTGCGTACCACTTGACGGCAATCGACTGCACATCGTTCGACTTGTCATCGAGCTGCTTCAAAACAGCCGCACAAATCCTAGAGAACTCGGGGTGAGTGTGCCACAGAGACACAGCAAAGCTCACTTGCGTTCGAGGTCGGGACCGAGCTCGACGTCGTTCTGGAGCTCGGTGCAGAGGTCCGATGTTGCCATGTAGCGTTCGTCCTTGTCAAAGTCCGTTGTCTACCAGGAAAGCCATCCATAAGGCTTCTGCACAGGGGGGTGCATGAAGAAGGCTCTTCCTGCGCATGGTACCTCACCTTTTCCAAGAGCGCGCTGAAGACCGACGTGCCACGCATGCTTCTCAGGTCGGCGATTCGCAAATGGGATCCCGGGATTGTGAAATCCATGCCTAATTTAGGGCCAAAGTGTGGTGGGGACTTTCTCTTGCCTCTCTTTTTCCGAGTGTAGGTCGGCCGTTGGCGCCAATTCGGCACCAATGCCGCTTCTTAAAACCTCTTATACTGTATGTACGGCGTATGCGTTGTGAGAGGAAGCCTTGTCCCAGAAAATGAAGATATGCGTCTATTGCTCGTCGGGCTCGTCCTGCTGCTCGATGATGATGCTCGTCTCGACCGTCTCCATTGTGTCCATGGAGCCGAACTTGTACGGCCGACCCGTTTGGTCTTCGTGCTCGGCTTCGTACTCGCCGACAAACGCATCCTAGTGCCAAGATGAGGAGGCGGGAAAGAAAGAGACCTACGAGAGTCGAGGCGACGACAAGGTTGAGGAGAATCGTGACGCCCGTTAGATGGAAGACGATGAAATACCAGCGCGCATACTTGGACGTGACGCAGACGAAGCCGTCGGCAAGGACGAACCAGTTGTTCACGATGAGGAGCTCAAAGAGGAGTACCATGCCGCTGGCCATGTCGTTGAAGTTGTTGGCCATGTACCCGTCTTGCGTGTACATACTTGTGGGGCACTCAACACCCATGCGTCCGGGGGAGATGAGACCGCCAAAGAGCTGTTGCCCGAGGCACGCGAAGAAGTAGAGGGCACAGAACATGATCACGAGCAGGTTCTTGCCAAAGGGCAGAAGCCGGAACCACGTCATACAAAAGACACGGTACCTATAGCGCTTGAGAACAACCCACCGGAATGCGACGAACCGCTCGACGTTGATAATAAGGCGGAAGAGCCGCAGGCAGCGCGCGACGAGCAGGATCTTGACCATGACGCGCGATGCATTGTCGTACGGCAGGTAGGCGTAGACATCGACGGCAACGACGGCGAGCGTAATGATGCAGTCGAACTTGTTCTTCATCGAGCTCCAGTAGACAGCACGGCCTTCGACAATGATTTTGAGCAGCATTTCAAGCAGGTAAATGAAGGAGAAGACAGTCTCGACGCGCTCCCAGACGGTGAACTCTTCTTCGAGAGGCATGGGCTCCCCGTTGAGCACGGGGAGGGACTCGAAGACGATCAAGAGCGCGTTTGCGACGAGCACGACGTCAATGACGAATTCAAAGCGCGGGTGACGAACGACCGTGCACAGGGCATGGAAGCCGTCGCTGTGGAAGACGTTGGGAAACCAGCGCTGGACCTCCGACGGTGGCAGGCGCTTCTTGCTCAGCGCCTTGCGCAGCACAACACATATGTTGGCGAACTCCTGCCACTGGAGCCGTTCGTCGCCGTCCGTGTCGAGCGCGTCGAAGAGCAACTGCATCTTGCTCTTCTTGATGTACCCGATCTCCTTGTAGTGGTTCATCTTGTGAAAGAGACGGAGGCAGACGTCTTGGGGCACGGAGAGGAACGGTGACGGGGGGCCGAGGTACCACTCGTCGTGGCGGTGGTTCCAGAGCTCTTTCGTCGAGTACGTGCGCATCAGCGACGGCCGCCGCTGGTGCTTGGACGATACGTTGCACAGGATGCGGAAAGCGATCTGCAGCTTTTGCTCCCGCGTGTGGTCGCGTTTCTTCTTGAAGGCCTCGAGGCTCACGGAGAAGTTGTTGTAAATGACGGCGAGCACGACGTTCATGAGAAAAAAGAGTCCGAAGCACAGGAAGAAAGCAAAGAAGATGACGACGATGCGGTGCTTGTTGTACGCGGGCATCATGATGTCGGGAAAGTTGGCCGTCGTGAGGAGAATGAGCATGTTCCAGCACGCCTCGTAGATGTTGGGCATCTGCGAGTCGCCTACGCCATCTGAGCGACCGACCGAAGCATGGATTTTGTACCTTCTTCTGTGTTGTCAAACAGCATCGTTGCGACCCATGCGAAGAAGACGACAAACACAATGACGAGGCTGATGATGTTGTGTACCTCGGCGAGCACCTGGAAGATCTTACGAGCCGTTCGGCGGATGTTGCGGTTCTTCACGGCGAAGATGGCGACGCGCAGATACATTTGTAGATACGGGGTCGCCGCTTCGTCGGGAAGTAACTCGCTGAGCGCCACGTTGCCGATCGCCACGAGTACGAGCACGAGGACAGCGACGCTGGCCTGCGCGTGAGTCCTCCCGCTGCTCGCGTGCGACGTACCTGTCTTTTCGGCTTGTAAAATTCTCTTGCAGGTACAAGTATCGGATGCCCGAGTTGCAGAGGAAGAAAACGAGGCAGACGAGTTCAATCCACTGGCTCTGGCGGCGGGTCAGAAGCGCGATTTCGAACGTCATGGGCGTGAACGGGTCCGACGGGTCGCCGCATGGGTACGGATAGGCACCTTTGCACCACATGGGCGTCTCGACAAAGCTTAGACTTAAGAGGACGACGACGGCGACGCCTCGCAGGTAGTGAAGCTCCGCATGCAGCGTGTGCATGGAGCGAGCAAAGCGTGTCCGTACCGGGTGCGGGCGAGAGATCCCCGAGAAGGCGTCCTCGATGAACCAGCACGCCGTCGTGAGCAGTTCGTCGTCCTTGTCGCTCACGAGCGGCGCGCCTTCGCCGGCTTGGAGCTGTCGCATTGGCAATCAAACTTTGAATTCCATTTCAGCCGAGCCATCCGGACAGTACCACCCATCCGGATGCGCATCGGCACGGACAGTGGCAGCGGCGCGGCGCCGGTGGCTGCTTGGCTGCTGCGGTGGAGCTCATGAGGACAGCGAGGGAGCGAGAGGAAGGGTTCTTGTGGCCCGAGAAGCCTGCGAAAGCTGCTTTTCTCTTGCACATCACCCCGTCCATCTGAGCAAACTACTGTGGAGTATACAAGGTAAAGCCCGGCGGCGCCGCGCTGGACAGCGGCAGCTGCACTACTCTATTGCTTTTCGATGCTTCCCTGCACAACGTAGTAACCACGCAACCTGAACGTGGATCAGGTCGAGGACAAGGCCGATGACAAGGCCTGGAATCTGGCCGTAAACGATGGGGCATGGATGATCTAGGTTATTTGGGTGGATGCCCGTGTCGCGTTATCTGCGCGACGGGCCGGAGGTGGAACAGCAAGTGGGAGCAAGAGCGCCTCTGCGTCCGTGCTGTGCTCGCGCTTGTATTCGTCCATGAACGAGTCCTACGCCATGCTTGATGATGTCCTTGCCCCGAGACGTACGAGGATGGAGGCGACGACGAGGTTCAAGAGCAGCGTGACGCCCGTCACGTAGTACGCGATGAAGTACCAGCGCGCGTACTTGGTGGTCACCACGACGTGGCCGTCCGCGAGCACGAACCAGTTGTTGACGAGAATGAGCTCGAAGAGCAGCACCATGCCACTCGGCATGTCGTTGAAGTTGTTGGCCATGTAGTCGTTGGTCGTGTACCCGTTCTCGGGAAACTCCGAGCGCATGCGTGCGGGCGAGATGCGCCCACCAAAGAGCTGGTTGCCCAGGAGCGCGTAGACGTACTGCGCGCAGAACGTGAGCAGCAGCAGGTGTTTCCCGAAGTGCAGCAACCGCAGCCACGTCGTACAGATGACGCGGTACCTACGCCTCCCATGAGCGCCTCGTCCGCACCCTGCACCGACCCTTTGATGTTGATCATGAGCCGGAAGAGGCGCAGGCAGCGCGCGATGAGCAGGATCTTGACCACCTGCAGCGACGTGTCTGGAAGGTACGCATAAGCGTCGACCCCGACGACGGCCAGCGTGATGACGCAGTCGAAGCGGTTCTTGATGGATGCCCAGTAGGCGCGGGTGCCCAGTACAAGCACCTTGGCGCCGAGCTCGACGAGGTAAACAAAGGTGAAGCTGAGCTCGAGCGCGTCCCAAAAGGTCCACGCCGCCGTGTCGAGGCCCTCAGCCGCCGCGGCGTCGTTGAGGATCGAGAACGACTCGACAAACACCACGGCCGCGTTAAGCACGAGCACGCCGTCGATCGCGAGCTCCGACGCCGGGTGGCGCACGGCCGCCGCAAGCATCTGGAAGGCCGCGGACGCGTGCAGCCGCGGCCACCAGCGCTCGACCTCGGAGCGCTCGTGGCCTTCAAGGAACATAACATTCTCAACGGCGTCGCACACGTGCAGGAACTCGTCTTCGTCCAGCACGTGGTCGCCGTTGGCATCAAGCGCTTCGAAGAGCGCGGCCATCTTGTGGCGCTGGAGCGACGAGATGTGTCGGAAGCGGTGGAGGCTCTGGAAGAGGCGCAGACACGTCTCCATGGGCACCGTCGGCCCGTGGCCCGACACCGCGCGCAAGCAAGCGAAGGCCTCGGTGAGCTTGTGGCGGCGGACGCTGTCGCGGAAGTCGAGTTCTTGTGCGGAGAAGCGCGCAAAGTTGTTGAAAACGACGGCGAGCACGACGTTGAGGAGGAAAAAGAGCCCGAAGCACAGGAAGAAGATGAAAAAGATGCTCACGAAGCGGTTGGCGTTGTACGCGGGCATCATGATGTCGGGGAAGTTGGCCGTCGTGAGCAGAATGAGGAAGTGCCACGACGCCTCGTAGATGTTGGGCATCTGCGCCGCGCCCTCGGGCGTCCCCTGGAAGAGCACCACGGCCATCCACGCGAAGAGCAGGATGAACACCACCACGAGGCTCAGGATGTTGCGCACTTCGGCGAGAACACGAACGATCTTGCGCAACGCGCGCCGGAGTTCCTGCTGCGTCACGACGAACATCACAATGCGCGCGTATTCGTGGAGCCGCAGCGCCGCCACGGGCGCGTAGCCCACGAACGCCGCGCCGCACCCGAGGTCCACGAGCGACGCCACGATCAGGCCCAGTTGGATTCGCCTACGATGGCCACTGTGGGACTCCGCCCACGCGATATACACGCACCGCTCCTTTCGCTCGAGAAAATTGGCACCGAGGTAGAGGTACCCGAACAGGACGTCGGCGAGAAGGTACACGAGGCAGGCGGCAGCGATCGCGTGTGATTGCCCACGGGTGAGATATGCCATCTCGAAGGTCATGGGCGTGGCCGGGCTTGACGGGTCGCCGCACGGGTACGGCAGTGCCTCGTCGCACCAGTGGGGTGTCTCAATGAAGGTGAGCGCGATGAGGAGGTAAATGGCGACGTCGTGGACAACGGTCATATGCGCGTGGAATTCGTAGTATACGTACGCACGCGGGGTCTTCAGCGGGCGAGGCCGCGTGAAGCTGAGCAGCGCGTCCTCCACGAGCCACGCGGCAGAGAAGAGCAGGTCCTCGTCGCTGTCGGCCTGCCGCGGGAGCAACGGCGACTTCTCGTCCATGGATTCCAACAAAATATCGAACGGATACCAAAAGCTCGATATCTTTCCGATCAAATTACGGACTGTCGACGTCGTCCAGTGCCATCATCTAGCGGGCTTCGACGTCGCCTTGCCCAGCGACGTGTCCGCAATAAGGTCGATCGTAGTGCGCTTCTTGGAGCGCCGAGTCGCGCGCGGGGGTGGCTTGGCTTCAGTGTCGATGGCGATAACCTCCGCCGACATCGCAGCCAAGCGCTCCGGCTTGACTTTGTCATCCTGGATCGTTATCACTTCGATCTTCGTCGAGCGCTTCTTGGGCTCATCGCTTGTGGCCGCACGGCTCTTCGCGGCGGGTTTGGCGTCTGCCTCTTCGTCGTCGATCGTTATCGTCGCTGCCTTCTTCGCCGAGCGGGTAAAAGGTGATGGTCGAAAGGCGGCCATGCGGGTCGTGACACGGCTCGTGACTGGAGAGGCGACGAACTCGGGGTTCGCAGCAGCGCAAAATCTAGCAGCAGCAGCCGGCAGCCGATCCACTTCCTCTGCTTTGAGTCCCCGTGCGCGGCCGCTCTTGCGCGTGGCGCCGCTTGTCGGAACGAGCATCCGCGAGTCCCCGACAGTGCGGCTGAAGTCCAATGGGATGGCGAGCGCTATGAGCTACGTTGTGAGCGATGCCAGTTCGCGGCAGTACCTGCGGACGGCGGCGCTGAAGTCGGCGCCATGAGCTTTGGACGCTTGGTTGACGGCTGCTTCTTGGCTTCTTGCGGGTTCTTCTTAACCTTAAGGGCGGCCTTCCCGCCATCGGGGGACGCCAGTCGCTGGCTGCGCCGAACGGGTTCTTTGGCTTTGGCACGCGCAAGCGGCGCTGCACGGTTCGCAAAGTTGTTGGCGAGGGCGGGGACCATGTGGGGCCAAAAGTGCCCGGCCACGGGCGCCAGTGGCGCCGGGTCGTCGAGCCCCGCCCCAAAGCCGGCGGGGGGGGGAAACCCCCCGACCAACGCAGCATGGCGCTCGGCCGCAACTAGCGCTTGCCGACGGCGCACCGCTTGTTGCGCATGGCGAGCCCACCAAAGCTCCAATTGGTGGCCATTTTGGCGCACAACGGGCAAAGCTTCGCCATTGGGACCGAAGAAGTTGCCAGGACGAGGTGCGGCAGCATGCGGAGCAGCAGGCGGCGGTCTCACCGGGGTCAATCCGCACCCGCAGCCAGACTACGAAGACTTGGACGTGGATGCCGTGAGGCAGCACTGTACCTGCCCATGGGGGTTGGAGCCTGTTGCGACGCGCGTTATGTAGGAAACCCCGCATGCATAACAAAAGTGCTCGCCACTGCAGGTTGACATGAGACCTTTGGATGCACACACGAGGACAAACCACTTGCATCGCATGAAGTTGCAGCCCGAGGTGCGTTCGACCAACATGCTGCATTTGGGGCACTGTTTCCAATCCATCTTCTCCTTGAGCGCCATGAGCTGGGCCTGCTCGATGTCGCCGCCCGCCTTGATCATCTCTGCGTACTGATCGCAGTTGAGGCCGTCGTGCCACGCAACTCGGCAGCGGACGCACATGGCTTTCTTGCACATGGGGCAGTCCATGCTCTCGTTCCCGGACCGGAATTGAGGCATTTCAAAGATCTCGCTGCAGCCCTTGTTGGGACAGAAGATGGTGTCGGCGCCCAGACCTTTCTCCACAAATGCCGCACTGAACTTCTCGAGGACCTCTCGCGAGAGAATGACCCCTACATGGACCGGCTTGATGAGGCGCTTGCACTGCGCACCACAGCAAACGACAAGCCCCTCTTTCTCCTTGACTTTGCTCTCGATCCAGCCGGCAAGGCAGCCAATGCAGTACATGTGATGACAGCGGAGGCGCCAACAGTCCGAGTCTTCGAACTTGAATTGGCGCTTCTTCACGCGGTTGTTGATGGGCTCCCCCAGCGTGTCCAAGCAGATGGGGCATACCGCCACCTCCTTGGGACCGCCCACCTCTGGCTCGCCCACGATCAAGATCACCTCGTCCTCCATCCGCGCGCTGTGTCGGTCTCTTCTTCGCAATGAGCGATTTAAAAAACGTTGGCGATTTGGCCGTTGGCAACTGGATTTTTGTATTGATTTTATTGTCGGCGACTAAATGGCTTAAGATCCCGTTGGAAGCGACCCGGATGACAATAGCAGGCATGGAGCTCCGCCCGAGCGTGCTCTAGCGCGACGAGACTCCTAGTTGCCATCGTCGTCCTCGTTCTCGTCTACATAGTCCTCGTCGTCCTCGGCGTCCTCGTCGCCGTCGTCCGCTTCTGTGGTTGTGTCCTCCTTTGCCGCGCCGCTCGTCCACAGCTGCCGGCCCGTGAGCCGCTTCTCGGTGGAGACGCCGGTCTTGCCCGCGACCTTGGACATCATTTCGGCGTCGAACTTTGCCTTCCATGCGTTGAAGGACTCGACCGTCACTGGTGTGCCCTCGTTCGACTTGGTGGTAACGCTGGCATTCTCTTCGTCCTAGGTCCACGCACTAAGCCACTACGCTCCGATAAAACGGACGAACAAGCTTGGCTTGGGCCGCCGCGGCCGCCGTATCTTCCTTCTTTTGCTTGCTTTCCATGCGACGGAGCATCTCCTGGTACTCGGAGCCGTCCTAAACAATGGTGTCCGTGGTGTCATCCGAATGAGAATGCGCAATGTACGTTGCCCTCGCGGTTGTTCTCGACAAGGTACTCGCGGATGGCTTCACTGATGGTGTAGATCATGGCCATGCCCATGTTTTCTTCAACCTAGTCGAGCAGAAGGATCAGGCGACGGCACACTGGCCGCCAGGCTGACTTGAGAATCGAGTAGAGCACGAATTTCCTTCTCTTGGCGGTCGCTCAGACCCTTTTCCAAGATGATGTCGATCTAGCCAGCAATCATGGATCAAATGCACGCAAAATACTCTACCGCCGGTGCAGCTTCGGGGTACGTCTCGGGTAGCGTGCATGTCAAGCTTAATGCGACTAAGGACGCACATCAACATGAGCAGGTAAGCAACAAGTACCGTGGTTGTTTTCGCCGTCTTGGTTCGGAACGATGTGCACCTTGACGACCACGGGTGAATCTTGGATCTCTACAAGGCATGGCTTGGGTCATTCGACATGTGCTCCAGTGCGCACTGGTGAAATCGTCCATGTAGATAGACTCCAGGGCCTCAACCTCCATCATCTGCTCCTCTGCATAGTCTACGTATCCCGCATGAGATCCGGCAGCCATAGCCGCCGCCGACGCACCGGCCATCGCTCCTTCGCCGTCGTCACCCAATCGATGGTAATTGTGGTCGCCTCCGCCAGTCCGGATACCGCGGTCCTACTGTATTATACCATTGTATTTCTTTTCAGTGTTTTAAACAAGGTGAATAAAACACACGTTTGGGCATGCCAACGCAATGCACACAGAAAGACGAGCGAGATGAAGAACATCGTCGTCGTCGGCGGTGGGATCTCCGGCCTTAGCGCTGTCCACGCCCTTCGCAAAGTGCTACCTCCCGCCGTGCAAATCCACTTGATCGAGGCTGCCAGCCGGCTGGGCGGTCTCGTGGGCACAAGCCGCGACCCCAAGTACCTCTTCGAGATCGGTCCGCGTGGATTCCGTCCGTCAAAGAACGGCGCCGAGATCGTGAGTCTTGTGGAGCAGCTCTCGCTCCAGGATGAGTGTATTGAGTCCATGGGCCACAACCGGTTCGTCTTCACTAATGGCAAAGTCGAGGTACGTCAGTTGGAACGCAAGAGCGAGTCCGATGACAAGTCGTAGCAAGTGCCGGGCACGCCGCTCGAATTCCTCAAGTGGTCCCTCGCGCCTGACATCGTTAAAGCCGTCCTTCACGAGCTCATGGCACCCAAGTCGACCGTATGCAGCGTCGCTACTTGAGGTGCATGACCGCCCATAGGCAAGCGACGAATCCGTCTACGATTTCGTGGCTCGCCGATTTTCGCCGCGGATCGCCGAGGCGCTGCTGGACCCGATGGCCTCGGGCATCTTTGCCGGCAACATCCGCCAGCTCTCGGTGCGCTCGTGCTTTGGTCTGCTGCACGAGAAAGAGAAGCAGCACGGCTCCGTGGTGCGCTCGATGCTCTTCCACTCGACGCCGCCGGTGCCCACGCTCGTCGACGGCTCGCTTAAGTCGCCGTTCGTCGAGGATAAGAGCAAGGCCATGAGTCTTAGCTTCCGCAACGGTATGCAAACGCTCATCGATGCGCTTACCGCCTCGATCTCGGTATGTTCGATGCCGTTGCCGTCGACTCATGCGTGCACAGAGCATGCCCAACACCTCAGTGGCTCTCAACACGTCCCTGTCAGCGATCTCGATGCCGACGGCCGACAAGATCCGCCTCCAGCTCTCTGCGCCGCCCGGCGGGCCGCAAGCGTTGGACGCCGACCACGTCTTCTCGGCCATCCCCGCCCGGCACTTGGCGCCAGCGCTGGTGCAATCGGCGCCCGTGGCCGCGGCCGCCATGGCGTCGATCCCATTCGCGTCAGTGGCGATTGTGACGCTCGGCTTTCGTTCTAACGTGCTGCCGCACCAGGGCTTCGGCCACCTCGTGCCCTCGTGCGAGAAGCAGCGCATCATCGGTGTCATCTATGACTCGTGCTCATTCCCGCAGCAGCAGACGGACGACGTCACACGCCTAAGCGTCTTCGTGGGCGGCGAGAACCACAAAGACGTCGCGGCGCTCAGCCTCGCCCAGATCGAGGCCATCGCCCTTGAGGAGGTGCGGGCGCACTTGGGCGTCTCGGCCACACCCGAGTACGTAGCGAGCTCGTGGTACGACCGCGCAATTCCCCAGTACCCCGTTGGGTTCCACGCGCTCCTCGACACGATCGAGGCCGACGTCGCGGGTGCCTTGCCCCGCCTCACGCTCCTCGGCAACAGCTTTTACGGCGTCGGCATCGCGGACGCTGTGCACCGCAGTACTGCGGCAGCCCACGCCTTCGCCAAAACCCTCGTGTAAGCAGCCACCAACATTGTGTTGTTTTGTACACTTGCCACCTACAGCCCGTCGTGGAGCTCCCGCTCGAGGTCCCTCTGGTCGCGTGCGAGCTCGCGCATCGCGTGTTGCGCGTCCTTGAGCGCGGCGTGGACGGCCGTGACATACTTGTGCTCTTCCTGCGCCACTTGTTCCTGGACCCGTTTCCTCTGCACCTCGGGAAAGAGAAACGACGCGAGGAGATCCCGGACGACGACGGTGTCGGCGTCATGTGCCGCCTCGAGCGCCCCCACGATGGACGCGAGCGCACCCGACGATACGCTCGACTCGTGCGACGCTGTGTGCGCCGCGTCTAAGCCCACAGGAAGCTACCCAGGGGCGTTGGGCAAGCATACCTTGGGCAACAACCGAGGCAAGGATGTCGTGGATGAAGTCGTCCGCGGTCTCTTCGTGGACGCGCTGGATGGCGCGGAAGACGGCGTCTTCGCGGGCTCGGAGGTAGTCTTCGGCGTGGCGCCGACCGCCCTCGATGACCTCGCGTTTCCGCCGCTCGTACTCGGCCTCGAGCACGAACTCTTTGAGCGCCGCCTGCTCCTTGACGCGCACGAGCTCTTTGGCGAGAAAGTCGAGCAGCTCCGAGACGACCTCGCCTTGTGTCTTGTCCGTCGCAGCCTTGGTGAGCCGCTTGAGTCGGTCGTCGGGCTCCTGGTTTGCCTCCTCTGCCGCATCCTCCGTCGACCGCAGCTCCGCGATGAGTTCGGCGCGGCGCGCCTTGCCCTCGTACATGGTGTTTTGAATGGCGCGGCCGCGGAGCAGCTTTTGCAGCAGTCGCACGGCGCCGTGGAGGTCGTCGTCGTCGTCCAGCACCGCGTAGATTGGTGTTGGTGGGCGGACGATCTTCTCTTGGCGAAACTTGTGCACGCTGCCCGCGTCCGAGCCGTGGCCCTGCTTGCTCAGGTTGATCTTGGTTTGCATCGAAAGCAGGTGCGCTTCCACGGCCGCTTCCCGCCGGTCCTTGGCGGTCTTGATGACCTTGGGTGGCGGCTTGGTGGTCTGCATGGTCATGCGGTGCGCCACCGAGGCTTCGAGGTCATCAATCGCCGACAGCGCGTGGACGGCTGCGAGCCCGACCTCGCGCACGGGAGCCCGACCGCCCTTGCCCGCGCGCGCTAGCGGCGCGTATACCATGGACGAAAATGCGGCATAGTCGCCGATGATATCGCGCTTGAGCTCGCGCCGTGGGAGGAGCTTTTGTGCGGCGGCGCGGCGCTTCGAGAGCTTGCGAAGCGCCGTGACTCGCTCTTGCTGCATGCGCTCGAGGGCGGCGTCCTTCTCGAGGGTGAGGCGCTGCCGCAGCGCCTCGATGCGCTGTTCAGTGAGAAAAGCGTGCTCGTGGTCGCGCTCGACAAGCGCCTTTTCGAGCAGCGCGAGGCGTTGGTCGTGGACGCGGTCGATCTCGACCTCGCGGAAGGCCCACTCGCTCTTTTCCTGCTGCTCCATCATCTTCTTACGGAGCAAGAAGGACGCCTCGTCGGTCATCGGCGGCAGCGACGCCTCGAACGCGCGTTTTTTGCGGTTGCGCTCGATGAGCTCGATCTCGGCCATCCCCGCGGGCAGCCCGTTTGCGAAGGTCAGATTGGCAAGCGTGGCGATCTCGGGGGCCGTGCCCACTTTGATCGTGTAGTCGGGTGTGTACGGGTTTGTCTGAGCTTCCGAGTCGCGATACATGGTCTGCACGGCCACGGAGCGCGTCGGTTCAAGGTCCTCGTCCAACGTCGACTCCACCATCGAAGACTTGGCCACAGGCGACAGCAAACTACATGATCGTGAGCGACGAACCGCGACGTGTTGCACATACATTTCTGGTGGCACCGCCTGTACATAAGGTAAGATTGGTCGCTTGAAGTACTTGGCGCGCTCTGCGCCGCTGACGGCCGTTTGGCCCTCGCTGTTGTTGTAGGACCCGCCGGACCGGCGGCTGTGGTGGTGCGGCCGGTACCCGCCCTTCCACTGACCCCCCGTGTTCGACACCGTGTACACGGGGTCTTCACATGCATGAGCCTACGACAACGCCGCAGCAACGTACCATACACTGCATCCAGCGCCCGCGCCGGAATCGTCCGCGACATCGGCGCGACCGGTGGCAAAATACGAAACGGCGCTACCGACCGACCAACCGGTTAGTTTGCCGGTCACTCAATCGAGCCATTCGGTTAGTGCTCCTCACGGTTAAGAAAATCCTCCGCATGCCAGCAGTGCCTCAAACTGCCATGCACTCCAGTCGAACGACATGATCCTCCGGAGTTAAGAAGCAACCAAATGCATCAAAAGTCGTCGGTGTTCCAGAAGACGATCTCGGCGTCGCTGCGGAGCAAGGTGCTGGGCGCCATGGGACGATACATTCCGCCTTTGTCGCATGTCTGAGTGGCAGCGTCGACATTTAGTTGCAGGGCGGCGGCTACTGGTGTCGGCAGCATGCTAGGCGGCGCCGTCTTCAGCAGTGCATTCGCGACGAGCGTTTGGTCGCGCTTGGCGAGGGCCGGATCGACGCCAATTTCTTCAACCAGCTCTGGGGCTGCAAAGACATAGCCCACAAGGTCGGTTCCTGCCCAAATGCCCGTGGCGACAACTAGCTTGAGTTCGTGGCGGGCGCGGATCCAGTGGGTCACGTACGCGCGATCGCGCACGAGAGGTCCGTCGAAGCGCGAGGCAAAGGCTGCGTAGACCCTCAAAAGAGCGTCGCAGTCTCGATCGAGGTCGAGCGAGCGCAGCTGATACGTCGCGACGTCGAGCTCGACGGGAACAGGATGTACGAGCACTTTTGTGTGAGGCATCGAGATGTACCCGTGCTTCGTGTAATGGTGACCCAGGCGATCAAAGTTGGTGTGCAAGAACGAGATGGCCGACCCAGACATTGGTCCTTGAATTGCCATGTCGATAAGCTGTGCGGCAAGGCCCTGGCGGCGGTAAGTTTCCTTGGTCGAAACTTCAGCCAACCCCGACATGGGCACAATGCCTCGATTGAAGTACTGTTGACGGGGTACGACACGCACCGTGGACACAATCTTTCTAGAGGCAGCATCGACGGCCACGACGATGTTGCCCCAGCTCTCGAGTGCGCGTGGATCGCTGTGCAAGTGTGCCGCGAAATACTCGCGGGTCGCCTTTCCCTCAAAGACCTCGGCACAGTGGTCGAGCCATGCGTCCACCTCCGCCGGTCGCAACGCCCGCAGTTCGATCATTGGATATGCGTCCGGATACGCTTGGGCGAAAGGGAAGGGCTAATTCCACGCCACGAAAGCCTCTGCCGTGATTGGCCGGTGGCAGGCCGCTCGACGCCGCCCCTCGTCGCCACGTTGCGGCTTGCTCGTCGTGTCCACGCAGCTGCCGCCCAGCGCCTGTGCGGAGGAAAGCGTGAGAGCCGCCATGTGGGCGCCGATGCCTGAGTCGCGTGCGTTTAGATGTCTTGATGACCATCATATTCGCACGGCCGAATTATCCGGAATTTTCGAGTAAAATGGGATTTCAATGGCAATTAGCGCATTTTCACCAACCGCAAAAAGCACGATGCCACCGAAGAAGGGCAACATGAACTCCAAGGCCGCGGCTGCCAACGAGCGCAAGGTACACGAGAGATAGAGGTGCGCTATGTAATCCCCATGAATAGGCCGCCAACGACGCCGAGAAGAACAAGAAGAAGGCTGCCCAGGCTGAGGCGGCATTGGCTGCCGAGTGGTCGCAGGGTGCGGACCAGCGTTCGTCCAAGCGTGCCCAGGAAGAGGAAATGAAGCGCCAGCAGGCTGATGCGAAGAAGGCCGAGCTTAAGCGTCTCCAGGAAGCAGAAGAGGCTGCGCTCTCTGGCATCAAGGCCAAGGGCAAATCCAAGGCGCAGAAGGACATGGACAAGCCGTGGGAACTGGCTTTGGAGCCCGTCGGCAAGAAGAACAACAAGGGCAGCCGTGCTAAGCCCGCCTCTGCGCCTCGCGTCATTGCTGAACCTGCCCCCGCTCGCCCTGCTGGCCGCCATGACATCGTCTTCAACGACGACCTTGACCTCCACGAGAACAAGAACCGCGCCACATCCGACGCACTGGAAGGTTCGTCCTGGCGCGTATAGTATTGTTGGTTTATCACCTTGATGCACAGCGACGACGGTTGAGGACGCTCTGGCACTCCTGAGCACCGATGACAAGGGCAACGAACGCCATCCCGAACGTCGCGCCAAGGCGGTACGCTGCGCGCTGGCGCCCACTTCTGGAACTTACGGTCTCGTAGGCGTACAAGGCGTTCGAAGAGGCCACGATGCCCGAGCTCAAGGCCGACTACCCGGGTCTGAAGCTCTCGCAGTATAAGCAGCGCCTCAGCGAAATGGTATGCGTCCGCCCTGGTTGGTCCGTCACTCAGACCTCTGTAGTGGCGCAAGTCCCCTCAGAACCCGCTCAACCAGGAACACAAAGCCTACAACTCCAAGAACTAGTTAGAATACGAGCTCGGTAACCCACAAGATCATGCGTCAAGGGCATGCTTCGGTTTGTATCTGGTGGACATTAGATGTGGCATTTGCCGATACTTACAGATATAATACCTGCCACATTCAATGCCCCGTGGAATCACATGTGAGATCGTTGCCAATTTCAGAACGCGGCAATGACGTCAGCGCAAGTCCAGCGGACGAACCAGCGGCGCCTATTGACGGCCGCTCGCAGCTTCTTCGCGGCGGCCTCATGCGCATCTCCAGAAGATGTCGTCAAGGTGAAGCCGTCAGCACACGTCTTATCCTGATCGCTTCAAGCGTAGTACGCCCGTAACGTCGAGTACGCGCTAGAGCGCATGGAGAAGGATGCGACCTTGAACTGCACACCTGAGTATGACGAGCTCGTTGGACTTCTTGGAGATTTGCACGGTCTTGGGCATGCTCGCTATGAGAACAACATCTTCCCGCCTCCTGAAGTCCTGCGGCGGCGGCGCGTTGAAGCCCTGGAACGCGCTACCCAGCCGGTGAAAAACGATCAGGTCGACACCATCCTCTCGCAACTTGAAGAACACGTTCAAAGTGGCTGGGAGGAACAGCAAGCCAACGTTATGGATGACATGAGCGACCTCCTGGATGACGCAGAGCTGTTTTCCGTCGACGCGCCCACTCGGCGGCCGGAGCTGTCGACGAAGTCCATGCGCGAGCAGCTCGGGTGCGTGCAATTCTGATTCCTGACCGCATGACTTTTTTGTGCGTAGACTTGTGGGGGCTCGTGCCAACTCAAGCCGGTCCAACATCTCGGCAGAGCAGTCTAAGGAAGAGAAGGAAGCGCTCGAGGCCGAGATGTACCGCATGACGCAGAACCTCAAGGCCTACGCACACAGCTACGACGAGTCTCTCCAGGACGACGCGGCGCTTATCAGCAGCGTGGCAGAGCGCGCACAGGCCAACATGGACAAGTTAGACTCGGAGCGGGCACGGCTGGACCTCCACCTGTCCAACGGGCTCACGATCTGGAAGACGCTGCTGCTGATCGGCATCGTCTTTGTGGTCTTTATCGCCATGTATATCTTTATGAAGCTCTTCGGGCAGCGCCGCTACCCGCTCTTCTAACCTTAGGAAAAGTAAACGCTGTTCTTGCGCGGGTCGTGGAGGGGCACTTGCTTTTGGGCCATGCGCCGGTAGTGCTCGGGGTCGATCTCGGGCACGTTGGACGACGTCGAGTACGACGCCTTGTCGTTGCCGAAGGTGTAGTGGCATTTTCGCAAATCTACGGACCGTCACCTGCCGCAGCGCGCTCGAAGACTACCTTCCTTGACGTCGGCGGCCATCACTGCGCACTTGGCGTCTTTCGGGTCAAAGTTCATCGTGCCTTTCGCCGTCGAGACGTATTCGATCTCGTCGTCGCCGAACTCAAACGGGCACTTCTTGGGGCCTACGGACGCGTCAGCTCCCGCTTGCGTGTCCTTTGGGACCCGTGAGCTTGCGCGTCTCTTGGCGCATGGCGATGGAGCGATCCATGGCCGCCCGACTCCATTGCGTCCCGTCTTTGGTGGACGTTGTGAGCACGGGCTTCTCGTACCCGAGGGTCGCCGACGTGCGCAGCAGCATCGCCCGGGCTTCGACGTTGAGCTTGGCCGTGTATTTGTGCAGCTCGCCCGTCGGGTCTTCCTGGCGTCCCGAGGTTTCGTACGACAGCGGCGCATCGTTCATGTCGCCCACATCAAAGTGCCGGGCTCGGTTGTCCATGCGGATGTGCTTGCGGTGTGCAAGCTCCTCAGGCGACAGCCGCTGGACCGCACTCGCGCGGGCATTCATCTCCTTGGCCGCCGTCGCGTAGTCGAGGCGGTCGTAGCCAACGACGATGCTCGTGCGCTGCAGCTCCTCTCGTTTGAGCGCCTGGACCTCCTTGGACGTCAAAACGGGCGTGGGCATCGACTCCGAAAATGACCGACGGCCACGTTGGCACGTATTTTTAGTGCATTCCCCGACCCCTATTTCGAGAGGCAACTCGAATGCTGGAAGGTTTGCCCAGCCGCGCATCAATCTTGTCGCAGTAAAATGTTCCGCTGCTGCCGAGACCCCTTGTACCCTTATGTACCTCGGGGCCACCAACACCCCAACGCGACTCTTCGTGGCCTCGCCTACCCACGAGCGTTCCGCAGGCACGTCGCAAATGCAAGCTGGATGGGTGATTACACACTGGAAAAACTGCAGTGTCCGTTCATCATGGCGACGCG
>JNBR01000121.1:20007-46309 GCA_002081595.1 Achlya hypogyna | reverse complement strand
TGTCGATGAGGCGGGTGTACTCCTGCTCTTGTGCAATGCGTTCGGTGATGTCCTGGCCGATGCCCACGACGCCGATGACGTCGCCCATCTGATCGAAGCGCGCGGTGGCGTTGAGAAGGATATTGACCTTGCGCCCTGTCTTGGTGACGAGCGGCACTTCGAAGTCCGCCGTCTCGTAGCCCTTGAGCGCCTGCGTGAGCACGAGGTTGACGAGGTGCCGGTATTCCTCGCTGATGAACTTGTCAATGATGTTCTGGCCCATGACCTCGTCGTCCGAATACTGAGTGATTTCGGCAATCTTTTGGTTCCAGATGTTGACCCGCAGCTCGGCGTCGACGCCGAAGATCGGGGCGTTTGCCTTGTCGATGAGCCGCGAGTACTCCTGCTCCTGTGCGACGCGGTCCGTGATGTCCTGGCCGATGCCTACGACGCCCACGATGTTGCCGACCTCGTCGTACCGCGACGTTGCATTGAGGAGGATTTCGAGCTGGCGGCCGCCCGACTTGGTGTCGAGCGGAAACTCAAAGTTGGCCGTCTCAACACCGTTCAGCGCCTGCGAGAGTACGGAGCCGACGGCTTGGCGATAGTCGGGCGCGATGAAGGCGTCCACGAGGTCCTGGCCCATGACTTCCTCCGGCGCGTATTGCGTGAGCTCGGCAGCCTTTTTGTTCCAGATGTTCACGCGGCCGTTGACGTCGACGCCGAAGATAGGTGCATTGGCACGCTCAAGGATGCGCGAGTAGACGTGCTCAGACGATATCTTCTCGCTTGCGTGGTGCGTCACGTCCGTGCCAACGAGGACGCAGCCCAGTACGTTGCGTTGCGAGTCAAGCCGCGGTGCCGCACTCAAGAGCATGTCAACGAGGTTGCACGGGGACCCACAAGTTTTGAGTCCACATTGGAACACAGCCGTCTCGGCGATGTTCAATACCTCCTTCAACTGCTTCTCAATGTTGGCGCGGTACGACGAGTTGGCAGGCATATCGCTCAATGTCGCGGGCACGAACGAGTCCACGAAGCTGGTGCCGACCATGTCAGATGCGTAGCACTCGAGCACACGCTCTGCTCGATGATTCATGTATGTCACAACACCGTGCATGTCGAGCTCGAACACGACGCTGCCCATAGCCTCCAGGATGGCTTCATGGTCCACAGCAGGCATTGCCACGGCAGAACCGCCGTCGACATCGCCCTCGGGTATGTTGGCGGCCGATCCCCGCCGGGCTGACGCCCGCCGAGACCCAGCGCTCTTCCTCCGGTCCATCTCCGTCTTAGTTACTTGCGCAATAAGTCTTGTCCGATTCTTGGTGCTCCGATCCGGATAAAAAATCAACCGGATGCCGCGATCCGACGCATGGAACCCTTCGGCATCAGCGACACCATGGGGCGCGCCCGCCAACAACTCATGCCGGATGGCGGTGCAGTGGCCGTAAGACCGCTCGTGTCCTCGTAAGTCGGGCGGCAGTGAGCCCTTCCCCGCTCCGTAGGCCCTCCTGGCTACTGAAAGTAGGTTCCTCTCTGCTGACCACCGGCTCAAGGACAACTATTGCTGCATGCACCACCCGCCACAAAAGAAGGCGATGTCAATGCCACGGTGCGCATAGTCGTTTGCACCCGTGCGCCACTGGGCTGCTCCTGAGCCGAGAGGGCTGGGAAAGCTTGAAGTCAAATGACGATCATCCACGCCATCCTTCAACGGCGCTGGTCGAGTCAGACGCCTGTCCTCGTACAACTGCAACGGCAAGCAACGTCTGCCGCCGACAATGACCCCTTCATGGTACTTGCACCATGTCGCGTTGCAGCCGGGTGGCATCAGACCCGGTACTGTGAGCTCTTCCCGAGCGTCGGGCTCACCATCGTCCACCCCTAAGCTTGAGCGCTGAGAATCCTGTTTCTTTTTTATGATGGGCGTTATATGAGTTTAACGCCCTGCCTTGAATATTATTCAACACTGAGCAATATATATTGCTGATGCAGAATCGACACTTGTTTCAATATATATTGATGAAACGGCGCTGCTCGCTGGCGTGGCTGTACCTGTGAGCACGATGGCTGGTTGAGCGCCGCCCCGGCTGCTGACGTTCATAACAGACCGCTTGATGTTGTGCGGCGCACCGCTCGACTCGGTGCTCTGCAAGCGCGTGATATCCGACTTGTTCTCGTATACCTTCAGTGACAACTTTGGAACCCGCCAAACGCCTGAATGGAAGACGATTGCATGATGCACACATTCTCGGCAGGCACCGGAATCGACAATGCGTACGAAAGCGGCGGGGAGCCGACAGCCGGGTCGTAGTCGTGGAAACTTTGAGGCGCGCGAAGAATGCGGCCACCGCCCGCAGGCGAGGGCCAAGGCTCGCCGTCACGAAGGAGGCTAAGCACCAGCCCTTGGCGTACTGTTATTGCTTCACAAGAGCAGATGCAAGCGCCCAAGTAGGAGATGCGGCATGTAAAGTCGGGTCACGGCGGTTGAAATGTGCATGCAAATGGCGTCAAACTCGTGAAGCTGCGGCGGATGGTTAAAGGCCTCCTCATCGCAGCTGCAACCTCGAGATGGTGTTGCATGCGCGTTTTTCCGTCATGCGCGCCGACTTCGGCATTGGGATAAGCCACCTAGATATCGACTAAGTCTTGGCCCGAGCGGACGTTAGCTTAAGCCGCGTGGGCGATCACTTGGACAGTAAGGCTCGCGATCATCACCAGCGGTCGCGCTGGCTTGCGCAGCACTGACGCCCTGTCCGTCGCAGCGTGTCTTGCGTGCTTGCCCTCGCAGTTCCTTGGAGCATTGCAGCACATCTAGCTTGCCCTTAAGCCTTGTGAGCGTGTCCTTGGAGTCTTCGGCAGCCACAAGGCTCGGACCA
Source organism: Achlya hypogyna (assembly GCA_002081595.1). NCBI lineage: Eukaryota > Oomycota > Saprolegniomycetes > Saprolegniales > Achlyaceae > Achlya > Achlya hypogyna. Next base: position 43,448 of record JNBR01000121.1, on the reverse strand, counting down.
GCGCCTCAGCCTTGGCTTCGTGGGCAACCGCTGCCTCGGCGACAGTAGTCCGCAACCTCATGCCTCCAGCGGACCTCGTCGTTATCGCACCGCAGGCCACCGGTGTCGGCATTAGGAACTCTTCGACGGTGGCAGTGGCAGTGGTCATGCAGCACAAGGAAGTCGTGGCGGCAACCACCGCGGAGTTGGCTGCGCCAATTCATCGGCTACGCACCGCGCCATAAGTTTGCTGTGGCCTCGCGCTCCGGCGCCAACGCCGCGCTCCTAGAGCTTTGTCGCCCGTCGCTCATTGACAAGCTGACGGCAGTCGAGGCAAACCTCAACGCCACCCATGTACCATATTAGCACACACGCTCGACATTCAAAGACAAGTGCGATGCGCAACAGCAATACACGCATAGCTCTCCATTACGGGACTTGGTGGGAGCCACGGCCGACCCATTTTAGTTCAAGTGGTTTGGGGGTATCACTTGCACCGTTTGGATATGGTCTACCGTGTACTCTTCGAGTTCAGGCTAATGATCATGCCCTCGGTGATGTCGTGACCAATGCCCACGACGCCGATGACGTCGCCGAGTTCGTTGTAGCGCGGTGTGGCATTGAGCAGGATCTGGACGCAGCGATCTGTTTTAGTGACTAGCGCGAACTCAAGGTTGGCCGTCTCGACGCCTGTGAGCGCCTTCGACAGCACGTAGCCGACGGCCTTGCGGTAATCCTCGCTGATGAACTTTTCGACGAGGTTCTGGCCCATGACTTCCTTCTGCGTGTACTGCGTGATCTCGGCGGCCTTTTTGTTCCAGATGTTGACGTTGCCATTCTGGTCGACCCCGAAGATGGGCGCGTTGGCGGTGTCGATGAGGCGGGTGTACTCGGGCTCGGACGAGATCTTCTCGCTTGCGTGGTGCGTCACGTCCGTGCCAACGAGGACGCAGCCCAGTACGTTGCGTTGCGAGTCCAGCCGTGGTGCCACACTCAAGAGCATGTCAATGAGGTGGCAGGGGGTTCCACGAGTTTTGAGCAAGCACTTGAACACAGCCGTCTCGGCGATGCTCAATACCTCCTTCAACTGCTTCTCAATGTTGGCGCGGTACGACGAGTTGGCAGGCATATCATTCAATGCAGCCGGCACGAACGAGGCCACGAAGCTGGTGCCGACGATGTCGGAAGCACAGCACGCGAGCACACACTCTGCTCGATGATTCATGTACGTCACAACACCGTGCATGTCGAGCTCGAACACGACGCTGCCCATGGCCTCCAGGATGGCCTTATGGTTGACGGCGGGCATTGCCACGGCAGGACTGCCATCGCTGTTGTGCTCACTTGGCACTTGCTGTGAGCTGCTTATCGAACCCATGGCTCATCACGTCGTGGCACGTAACCGAGTTGACCAGAAAGTGTGAAGAGAGCTCTCAATATTTTTTAAATTCTCCTCTCAGCTTTCAAACCTTTGTCATATGAGAGTAATATATACTCTATGTTTGTATGGAGAGAGTGGAGAGTGAACACCCTACATCCACAAGCCACCATGGCCACAAGCCGCCATGGTGATCCACCCAAGTGTATGATATTTCGTATCTAGCAGTGACTTACGAGTGTATTATTTTCCTTTGAGCTCTCACTTGCGCCTGTATACTCATTTTCTCAGCTCTCAATAAAAACATAAGTTTAGGGGTGACTCTCAAGACTCTCAATAAGCTCAACGATCTCCTGCGGCTTGCCCCGCCAACGTGAGCCTTCTAGCTACCGTACTGACTGACTGCTCCTCGTTGCAGACCACGAGGGTGTGGGCAACTGTCACCGTGCGACAGGCAAGCACATGCATCCACCCGCGCCATCCACCAAGTCCGTCCCGGCTCCGTGGACCTCACAACTTGATGCGGAGAAATCACATCGCTCAATTTAACGCACAACATTAAACCCGATTAACGCACGGACTTCCGGATGCCGAAATGCCGAATTTAACACAACGGATGGCATTCGGACTTGGACGGCGATGATCGACAAGCGGCTCTTCAAGCCTGTGAAGGTGTTCTCGATGGCGCTGTGCGCGGGCATCGCGGTCAAGCTCGTGCTCTTCACGCAGTACAAGACGCCCATGGGCCTGCCGCAGCAAGACCACTGCTTCACCGCGGTATGCGGCCGCGGGCAGGTCACCCTCCTCACCTGACGATGTAGATTCAAAAGTACACGCAGGAGCAGCTCGACAAGTTCTTCAAGGTCGACGAGCTCGAGGCCAAGACCAAGTAGACTACGCAACGAAATCTAGTGCTATTTCTACGGGGATCATGATACACGATGCAAAAAACTACGCGTCGGTCGGGTCGTCGGCGGGCGCGGCCGTCACCGGCGCCGGCTTGAACACCGCGTACTGGGGGCGAGCAGCAGGCTTGCGTTGGGCCGCCGCACGCTGCGAGCCTCTCTGCGAGCCGTAAAGACCTGGACGTGCAGGCGGCGCCATCATGGCCGAAAGCGGGTTGCCGTCCTGTGACGCTGGTGCGCGGCTGGGAGGGGCCATGAGTGCCGCAAGAGGATCGTCGTTGGCCTGGGACGCAGGGGCTGACGAAGCCGCCGGCGCGGGGAAGCTTGTGGGCGGCGCTGCTGGTGGTGCGTCGTCCTCCGCCTCGCCGTCCGCCGACGGGACGATCCAGCGCTTCGTCTCCTCGTCGTAGTACGCCTCCATGGCGCCGCCCAGATTGGCTTCCTTGGCATCGCCACGTGGCTCGAGCTTCTCCGTGAGGTAGTCCTTGATGCCAAGGCTTGGCAGCCAGCTCCAGCGGCTGCCCGATTTCTTGTTGCTCGCGGGCGGCGTCGATGCCTTGGCCTTGGCAGGCGACGGCTCGGGCTTCTTCGGCTCGTCCACCGTCGCCGCCTTCTTGAGCGGCGCCGGCGGCTCCATGGGCTTGGAGTGCGACTCTTGCGTGAAGCTGTGGCTTCGGTGCAGTGGTGGGTGGGTGACCGCCGGCTCGGGCGGCGCCACTGCCCCTGGTGCTCGTGGAGGCAGCGGCGCCGAGTTTGAACCCGGCCCAAAGGCCTGGCTGCCGCTCGAGCCAGGCCCGAAGCGGCCAGCGCCGCTGGCGTTGGAGCCAGGGCCAAAGCCGGAATTGGAGCCAGGGCCGAAGCCTGTGTGGGAGCCCGGGTGAGAGCCAGGATGAGAGCCTGGATGAGAGCCTGGATGGGTGCCAGGGGCGTGGCCATTAGAGCCGGGGGCTGGCGGAAAGAGGTGCTGGGGGAAGGCGGGGCCAGCAGTAGCAGCCGCGGGCTGCGGCGGGGCTGTCGGCGCATCATTGACCATTGCATCGAGCTTCTTGTCGATCTTGGCGCGCAGCGACGCGAAGAGGCCCTTGGACTCCTTGACGGCGGCGGCTTCGACGCGGTCCTGGCCCAGGTGCAGCTTGAGGCGGTCTTCAAAGACATCGAGCTGGAGCTTGACCGTCTCAAGGTACGGCGAGAGCTTTTGCTTGGCGCTCCACGCGTCAACCTGCTTGCGCATCGCGTCCACGTACTTGTACGCAGCGTCGCAGAGCCCGAGGTCGGCAAGCACGGCCGCATACACAAACTTGTAGCCCTGGAGCGGCACCTGCACGACCGGCCGCGCCACATGCTCCACCACCTCTGTGAGATGCACGCTCTCGGGTCGCACGAACGAGCGAGCGTCGCTGGGCCGCCCGCCCAGCAGCACCAGCCGCGCCGTTGGCGCTGGCGCCTCAAGCGGTGCACCTGCCAGTAGGTAGCACACGTGCGCCGCGTACACGTTGTCGGCCTCGCGAAGTAGTCGATCGCCGAGCGACAACAGCGCGCCGTTCGTGTCCTTCGTCGGGTTGGCGATCCACATGACCACATGCGCAAGCCAGTTGGCCAGCAGCGGCGACGCGCTAGGCGCCGCGGCCGCCGCATTCAGCGGCACCGGTTCCTGGACGCTCTTGTCTTCGAGGTCCCCGAAGAGCAGCAGCAGCGACCGCAGCGGGTCTTGTGCCGCGTACTGGCTCGTCACAAACGCGTGTACGACGGCCTACGGCGGCGGGTAGATACCTCCTGAGCAGCCAGCGGTGTACCTTGTAAGCGTCGGGATCTACAAGCGAGGCGAGAAGCATGGCTTGCGGCCAGAGGTGGTGCGTCTTAGCCACGTCAATGGCGCCCTTGCGGTCGCCTGCAAGCAACAGCTGCCGCATGTGATGCGAGGCGTCGCCGGCCTACGCGGTGGTGAGTGAACGTCAACGCTTCGAGCAACGGACCGCATGCACCGGCGCGGCGACAACGTCGTACGTGACGGCGGGGCGCCGGGCTTGCGCGTTCTGCAGCAACTGCATGAGCAGGATCTCGGGCGCCTGCGCGTCGCGGGTGGCAATGCGGCCCTGCGTCTTGAGGTAGACAGCAACGAGGTCCCAGAGCAGTTTGGCGTCGTCATCGCCCGCTGGCTGCGTCTGCAGGTACTTCCTACGCCGCCACAAGACCTCAGCGCCGGCGGGAGCGACGCAACATACAAAATGGCGTCGTCGGTCGTCGAGGGCTGCGCAAGCGGACCCGGGAACGCGTGGATGCGTTGCCAGAAGGCGTCTTGTGGGTGCAACTCGTTCATCGCGTAAAAGACGATCGGGCCCTTGCGCAGGTCGCCGTCGTCGACGGGCTCGTCGAGCGTGCCAAAATGCCTACACCAGCGACGTTAGCTGTCGCAGCCGGACCGCCAGGTGTACTGTGGCCGGGGACTGTTGCGCGCGGCGGCGAAGTGGTTGAGCTTGAGCTTGCGCTTGGGGAACATGGCAGCGACTGTGCCGCCAAAGCCAAAGGTCACGAGGCACGACGGCGGTAGCACGCGCGGGTCCTTGTACGTGGGGCTCGTGCGCGTGGGCGCCGGGGCCGCCGGCTGCGGCACGGACGGCCTGGACGCGGGAGCCGCCGTCGTCGTAGGCTGATACTGCTTCTTGAGCACGCGGCTCATCTGCGGCGCTGGCGCCTCAAACGCCGTGGGCGTCGTCGGGGCCGCCTGCGGCTTGGGCACAAAAATCGCCGGCTTCTTCGACTTGGCGGGCGCTGCCTGCGGCGTTGAGAACCCGTACGGCGTCGGCGCCGGGTAGCTGGGGCCGGGTGCCGACCGTCCTTGCAGCTCGGGCGTCGACGGCTGCGCGTACGGCGTCGGAAGGGGGTGGTGCATCGCAGCCTGCGTCGGTTGCGCATAAGGTGCCGGTTGAGCATACTGCGTCGACTGGGCATAGGGTGTCGGCTGGGCATAATGCGTCGGCTGGGCATAGGGCGTCGGTTGGGCGTACGGCGTCTGCTGGGCGTATGATGTCGATTGGGCGCAGGAGGGGTCGGTTGCGAAGCCTTGCGGTTGCGTGTAGGCCTCGCTCTGATACTGCTGGGGCGCGTACGTCTGCGGTGGCGCCGGCTGCCCATATGCTTCCCGGGCGGGTTGGCTAAACTGAGCGGCTGCGTATCCTGCAGCCGGTGGGGCAAAATGGCTTTGGTCGGCACCGTAGCCGGCTGCTGGCTGGTCGAACGGACTGGGCTCTGCGGTTGGCGCGTGGGTTTGGCCGTACGACGCGGCGAACGGGTCCGCGGCTGTCGACTCGCCGAACTGGGGCGCGGCGTCGAAGGCCGGCGCTTGATCGAACGGCGCCGTGGCGGTCGCCTCAAACCCCGTTACGGGACCAAAGCCCGAGACGTCCGGCGCCGACTGGAACAAGTTGGCCGCGTCGTGGCTCGCTTCTTCGAACGGCGCCGGCTCGGGCGTCGTCGCGGTAGCTCCACAGCTCGACGGAGCCGGCACGTCCATATCGCTCGGTCGGGATGCTGCACCAAAGCCGAGGCTGGGTGGCGCGTGCCGGCCGAAGGCACTGCCGCGCGACGCGGGGCCAAAGCCGCTGCCGTGGGACGAGGGGCCAAAGGCACTGGAGTGCGACGCGGGGCCAAAGGATGTGCCGGCGGGGGCCGAGCTGAATCCGCGGGAGCTGGGGCCAAAGCCGCGGCTGAGCGGCGCAGGGGCGCTGTCGAAGGCGGCGAGTGTGATCTCCGAGCCGTTGGTCGGTGAGAAGAGCGAGTCGGCCATCGGCACGTCGCTGTCCTCGTCTTCGTCGACCTCCAGCCGCAAAGCCGGCTTGGGCACCGCCACGACGGGTGTTGCGTCGTACTCCGGGTAGTCCGGGATGTCACTGTACGACTCGGGGCGCCCTGTAAATACCACCGGCGCCGCGGCGATCGGAGGCGCCACCGACGTTTCGGCGGCCACAGGAGCCGGTGGTGGCGCAACGCCCTTTGCAGGAATTCGCTCTTCGACCTGTGACGCAGGCGGCTCGTGGAACGAGGCTACCGGGGGCTGAGGCCAGCAGGGGTGCTGGTGCGGCGGAAGATTAACGCTGTGCTGAGATGGTGACGCAAAAGCCTCGTTGGGGGCTGGCTGATCAACGTGGAGTCCCTCGTCATACGAAGCCCGGACGTCAGATTGGACGACCGGAGATTCATGGTGGGCCGGTGGCGTCGTGTACTTTGAGACCGGGGCCTCGAACGCCGACGGTGGTGCCTCGAACTGGTGCTGATCAAATGGCGCGGCGCCGTGCGGCTCATTGTCGCTCGGGGCATCATGGGCGTAACCGGCGCACTCGCCATTGAAGTGCGGCGCTTGATCTAGGACAACAAGCCCATGATCTTGAGCACCAAAGCCCTGGTCTTGAGCACCATAGCTGTGATCTTGACCGCCAAACCCATGATCTTGACCGTCAAAACCGTGGTCTTGAGCACCAAACCCGTGATCTTGACCGCCAAACCCGTGGTCTTGACCGCCAAACCCGTGGTCTTGAGCACCAAACCCGTGATCTTGACCGCCAAACCCGTGATCTTGACCGCCAAACCCGTGGTCTTGACCCCCAAACCCGTGGTCTTGAGCACCAAACCCGTGATCTTGACCGCCAAAGCCGTGATCTTGACCGCCAAAGCCGTGGTCTTGAGCTCCAAAGCCCTGGTTTTGACCGCCAAACCCATGATCTTGGGCACCAAAGCCCTGGTCTTGACCGCCAAAGCCGTGGTCTTGAGCACCAAAGCCCTGGTCTTGACCGCCAAAGCCGTCGTCGGCAGCGCCGAAGAGACCAGAGGCATCTTGCTGCGGTCCAGCGGCAAACGGGTCGGCCGCGCCGAAGCCGACCGCGTCGGGCGAGTCGGCGAAGAGGCCGCTCGCTTCCGCCGGCTCGCTGAACGCCGCGGCGTGTTGGGCGAAGGCCATATCGTGCGCGAGCGTTGACGAGCCAAAGCTCGGGGCGTCGGGGGCGTCGGCAAACAGGCCGCTCGCCTCGTCCGAAGATACAACATCGACGGCGGTGGGCGGTAGCGTCGGGCCAGTCGATGGTGCGCGCAAGGGCTGCGCCGAGTCGCTTGGGACACTGGTGTCCGGCTTGGCGCTGCCAAAGCCGCCCTCTGAGCCCTCGAACAGCGCATCCGCCGACTGCGTCTCGTGGGCCGCGGTCATCGGCGGCCCCGATTGGCTGAAGCTCGTAGCGTCGTTTGAGGACAGCGAGGCTGCGTCGCCCGAGGGCCCTTGCTCCACCGGCGGCTGGGCGCAGAACTGCTGGGGCTCCGATGGAGGGGTAGGAACCGAGTCGAGGGTGGGCTGTGCTGCGTTGGATGGGCTTGCGAAGACCGACACCGCTTGCTCGGATGGCGCGTCGAACGCCGAAATGGCAGCGTCCTCGGCCGGTCGCCCCCAGCCCCAGTCTTCGTCATGCGCGCCGCTGTTGAACTCGCCATCGAAGCTCGCCTCGTTGAAGAAGGTCGCTGCGGGCTCTTCCGTTGCCGTAGGCTCGGCAATGGGCACAGAGGCGTCGCAGTCGGTCGGGGGCGCGGCCCTGGGTGCCACAGGCGGCAGCTCAACGCTCGATGTTTCGGCAGCCCAGTGGAGTTCATTATCGCTGAAGCCGACCGACTCGTGAAGCACGTCGGCCCCGCTTTCGGTGCTGGGCTGGCCCCAGCCCCAGTCTTCGTCGTGCGGGCCTCTGTTGAACTCACCACTAAAGTCCTCGTGCGTCTGGCTCGGAGCTGGCTCTGTAAACTGCTCTGTCGGCGCTGCGACGGCGTGCGTTGGCTTGGCTTCGATGGCCGGCACATGCTGGTTGTCGTGAACCGTGGACCAGTGGGGGTCCTCCGGTACGTCGTGGCTGCTGGGCGCGTTCCAGCCGCAGTCTTCGTTGTTCGCGCCGCTGTTGAACTCGCCGTCAAAGTCCAAGCTCGTCGCTTTAAGCGTGGGATCTTCCGCCGGTCCTTGGACTTCCATCGGCGCGATTTCTGCAACGGCACTAGGCAGCGCCGGCTCCATCGGCTGCGCAGACGTCGGCTTCTCAACCGGCGGGTGCTGGTACTCGTGATGGCCACCATCGGCCCAGTGGGGCTCTGCAGGCGCATCTTGGACTGTCGCTTCATTCCAGCCCCAGTCTTCTTTGTGAGAGCCGCTGTTGAACTCGCCGTCAAAGTCCAAACTCGTCGCTTCAAGCGAGGGCTCGTCGACAGGCGCGATTTCTACCTGGGAAACGTCCGCGACGGCAGTCGGAGGCACCTGCTCCATCGATTGCGCATACGTCGGCTCCTCAACCGGCGGGTGCTGGTACGCGTCCATGCTGTCGTCAGTCCAGTGATGCTCCACGGGAGCGTCTTGACCGGCCGCCTCGTTCCAACCCCAGTCTTCGTTGTGCGCGCTGCTGTTAAACTCGCCAGCAAAGTCCTGCTCCGGCGTTGCAGCTGGGTACTGATGTAGGTGCGGTTTCGTCGGCGTCGGTTGGTCAACGGGCGCGGTCTCTTCCTGATCCCAGCCCCAGTCTTGGTCCTGTGCGCTGCGGTTGAACTCGCCGTCAAAGGTCGTGTCGGCCTCGGTCGCAGGTACCACGCCACTCGACGGAGGCCCCGCCCGCGAGTGCTCGTCCGCGGCAGTTGCGGGCTCGGTAGGCTCAGTCGGTTCGCTCGGCATCAGCGAGGCTTCGAAGGCCGGCGCAGGCACCTCGCTGGCCTCGTCGTTCACGGGTGCATGGGCATGGAAAACATGCAGCGTTTCGTCCGTGGGAGCCGCAGGGACATCCTCGCTCCAGCCGTCGTGAGCAACGGGCGAGTTGAAGAGCGACTCGTGCTCCTCGTTGTCGTTCCAGGCGTCGATTTCTGCGGTCGCACCAAAGTCGTCGCGCGCAAAGGACGGCGCGTCGGCGTCGACTGTCGGTTCGGCAAGCGGCGGCTGAAGACCACTGTCCTCTTCGCTGACTTCGACGCCTAGGGACTCTTCGGCAGACCAGGCGCCTGCCGGCACTCCGTTGGTGGCCTCGGGCACGTAGGCTGGCGGGGTTTCGGCCGCAGCTTCGTGGCTCGGTGTCATATCGTGGCTGGGCGCTGCGGGGTGTTCGTCATGTGAACAGTGTGCCGATGCTGCTTCGATCACAGCGTATGAGGTGGCTACAGCTCCAGAGTCGTCGGCTACGGCCTCGGCGTCGTCGGTGCCGGTGATGTCGACGGGCACATCGGGCTCGTCCATGTAAAGCTCTGGCGGAGCGTCCATCGACAAACGCTCGGAGCGCGGAGAGGACGCAAGCGAGAGATCGTCGGACGAGCCCCACCCGTTGTCCCCAAGCTCGTCGTCGTTTAAGTCCAGCACACTCGCGGCGGGGATGGAGGCTTCGTGGGGCGGCGGCGCGCGGTGTTGTGCGGTAGGATGCGGCTCTTCGTGTTCGTGTGCGGTGCGATGCCACTGAAGAGCATGGCGGCCGTCCATCGTTGCTTCGGCGGCAATTTCGGTGGGTGCTTCAATGACCGGGTAGGCGGCTTCCGACGCGCTGTCGTCTTCCTGTTCGTCGTCGCCAAAGTCGAGTTCCGACCCGAAGGCTCCATCGGGCGCAGTGGGGCTCAAACACTCACTGCCAGCCCGCCAGTCTTCAACGACAGGTGCCGCGGAAGGAGCTTGCACGGGCGCGGGGGCAATAGGCTCATCGTCGTCAAAATCAATCTCGTCGTCGTTGCCGAGTAAGTTCGATGGGGAATCGGTGCCCCAGCCATTGGCACTGTCGTTGTCGTCCGCAAACAAGTCGACATCCGACATCCCAAGCGAAAGCGCGTCTGTGGTGGCAGTCGCGTGGTGAGCTTTAATGCGCTGCTCCGTGAGCAACTCGTCAACGACGTGGCTTGGTACCGAGGACCTGCTGCCATCGCGTGGGGGCATATGGGGTCTATTGCGTGTGGAGGGCACGGCGCTTGGGTTGATCGACAACGAGCCCACTTTTCGCGGTGAGCGCTGCGCCCGCGTCGACGAACCATCTTGATTCACGACCTCCCACCCCTCAGAAGTGTTGGATGGCGGGCCGTACCGATGCCCTTGGCTTTGCCGCGGAGGTCCATGGCCCGGCATCATCTTCCTTGGGCCACCTGCTGTTTCCTCCTCTGATGGAAAAGCACCGCAAGTTAAAAATATGCGTGTCTAACCTGTGATAATTAATATTTCGCCGCGTGCTGCATTTCACACCTCGTTTTGTTCACACCTGCCTATCTGATAAAACCTCTCTTATTGAATATCTTTAGGAATGAATATTTCACGCCCGAAACACTGTTCGCTTGAAACGGATTCTTTATCTTTTAATGGCACCAATTATAGCCAATAAGATCGTACCACATCATTCCCGACGATGTCGGCATGGACGCGGCGAGGTGGCAGCGGGACGAAGCTATACTGAGGGCTTCATGGCCGCTTCAATGCGTGCGCGGTGGCTGCGCTTCCAACCTTCGAATCCTTCGCGAGCCTCCTTCTCCTGACGCTGGCTTCCCGCAGCAAAGACGGCTGCTTGGTCGCGCCACGGAACGACGACGATGCCTTCCTCGTCGGCAACAACCACATCCCCGGGGTGGACCGGCACATCGCCGCAGACAATGGGCTGGTTTGGCAAACCACGACGCACCTTGGTGCCAGGCACAGGAATGATGCCCCGGGCAAACACTGGAAAAGCAAGATCGCGGATCTCGGCAATATCGCGCACAAGGCCGTCTAGCACGAGGCCGGCGATGCCACGTTCCTTGGCTATGCGAGCAACGTTGCCACCGATAGCAGCGAAGCTCATGTCGCCCGACTGCACGACAACAACGGCGCCTTTGGGAGCGTCGTACATGGCCGCATGGAGCATCAAGTTGTCGCCTGTGTATATGTTGTAGGCAAGAAAGATGATGAAGACGCGTACCTGGGGAGAGATGGACCGTGTAGGCAGGTCCAGCGATGCGTGGACACGCCCAAAGAGGACGAATATTGTGACGCATGACATGGTTTCGGTGGAGAACGTCTGCCAACGTCGTCGGCGATAGCGTCGCAAAGTCCATGGTGCAGTCAGCTGTCCAGCTCGAGCTGATCTTTCGCCTCGAACATTTAAGTGCGAAGGCGCTCTTGAGTGAGACTCGCACATAAGGTAACACCACGTTGCGACGGAGCGCTGGTGGCTTGCTCATCTCGGAACTGATCCTTTTGGTCGTTCGTATCTCGTTGGGGCAGGGCTGCGCTGCCGGGAAAGAGCTACGCCAAGCTCTAGGGAGCATGACGAGAGCTCGATGAGGACCAAGTTCCCTCTCATCAAAGAGCTCCTCGTTTCGACTGCCTTCAGTATCAAAGGAGGGCTCGTCAGCCGGGTGCTCGTTCGCGTCGTTGGGGTGCACCGTCATCCAAGGTCGGTACGCCTCTGTTCGCTGCCACTGATGTCGTATTACGTGGATCAGCTCTCGGTGCTTTCCCGTTGATCCCGGCCATAATGATGGCCTTGGGAGTAGATCTTCATTTGCTCAACGTCGTATGCAGTGAGCAATTGGCATCCAGCGGTTTATAAATATGTACGGTAGCAGAGATGCCAAGTTGTCTTCTCGGTGGTGTCGTCGGCCAGTGGTGCATCGCAGTGGACGAAATGACCAGCGAACACCGACAACATGGCTGTTGATCAAGCTGCACTTGCAAAGGAATGTTGCCGCCAAGCGTGCTTTCCGCACGGAAGAAATGATCTCGCGATTCTCAAAGCTCCTCACTCGAACCTACGAAGAAGTCACTGCGGTTTGCTTGCTTTAGCACCGCAACACATAGGAATCCTCGATCCCGTCATGACTACAGCAGTCGATGAGGCAACCGTGCTCGAGAGTACAAGACGCGGCGCTACATTGCTCGAGGACGTAGACGCTCTTGGTCATGACGCTCGAGCCCAAAGATCGGGCATCGTTCAGTTTTGACCAATCGGCGGGCAGATCGGATCATTGCAAATTCCCATTGGATCGTTTAGAGGAAATATCCTCCAATAGTTGTGCTTCACAACTATCACCCAACGTCGTCCTGCGCCGCCAAGTGGTTGTCTCCTCGGAAGTAAACTGCAGGACGAAGGCCCCCGTGCGAACGGTGGAACGCAAGCTCGTTTGCGTTCAGTCACGTTCGAGCCGCGTGGGAAGTGCTCGTCAACTCAGACCTCTCTTAAGAATAATTGGATTCGATTCATTTCGCCTCGACGTGGCCTCGTCGTCCTAGTGCAGCAGGCGCTTGGCGTGTGCAGTAAACCCATCCGTGCTCTCAGTGTGCGTGTCGAAAAAGACTTTGGCCGCCGCCTTGGCCTCGTCTGCAGCCTTCCCAGCAAGCCGCGCTGCGACGTGGCCTTCGGCGGCTAAGTCCCGCTGGCCTTCGTCGCGCACGGGGACGCGAATGTGCTGGAGGTCGTGGGCGCAGTCGATGGGCCCAATTGTGTAGTGTTCGCGACACTGTGCCTTCATGCTCGCCATGACATGATCCATTTCGTCCGAGTGGTCATCGCGGTACCGACGACTAAAGTGTGTGAGAACGAGGCGCGACGCAGCGATGGCGGAGGCGAATTTCCCCGCGGTGGCTGGCGTCGAGTGGCCATGCACATACGTCCGTGCCTCCACTTCCTCGGGCGAAGTCGCCGCGTCCAGTGACGCAATGTACGCATTGGTGCACTCATGGACGAGCAAGTCGGCGCCGACAGCGATGGCAGCCATCGCGCGGGAGTCGCATGTGTCGCCCAAGACCACGAGTCGCCGTCCGTGGCGCGTCGGGCCCATGATGTCATCGCCGCAAAGCTGGCCGTCGGGCAGCTCGATCGTAGCCCCATTCTGGATCATCGAAAGCACTTGCAACGGGTTCTCGAAGCCGTATGTCTGACGCAGGGCTGCGGCATTGTCTGCGGCCAGAAGGCGCGCTTTGAGTGCTGGCGTGAGCTGCACCCTAGGACCGGCAGTGGCACCAATTACGCCTGCCGCCCGTTGTGGTACCTTCCCCGGTAGTCCTGTTCTTGAACGACAAAGCCAAAACACGGCTCCAGTGTGTGGCGCAGCGAAGCCGCAAGTACGCGAAAGGGTGTGTGATCGGAGCCTGGCACATGCCACACATCGCTCGCGGGGAAGATGTTCTGGCCTGACTGCTCGAAAGGTAGCAGGGCATAGTCGCAGGGCAACTCGTCCGAGGTCGCACGCCAAAGCTCGTCCACACGGTAGCGGCAGCGCATGTTTGACTGGGAGTCAGCAAAGTTGCGCCGCAGATATCGCCGCAAACCTGGAGGTCCAACGACCTACGATTTCTGCAAGGCCCGCGGGGGAAAGGAAACCTACTTGAATGTCCCGTGCGACTCCTGTGTTACCCACGGAGAGAAGCAGCCCCATGAGGCCAAAGACGTGGTCCCCGTGCATGTGCGTCACGAAGATGCGCGAGACGGCGCTGAGGAGCAGCGCAGCCTTGGAAAGCTGCTGGCCCACACCCTCACCAGCATCGAAGATCCAGCACTCGCCCGAGATGGTGACGCCAATGCCAGACACGTTTCGCGTAGCCGACGACATCATGGACGACGTGCCGAGGAACACGACCTCGACCGGCGGCGGCTGGACGGACGCATGCGGCATGGCGAAGATCGCTTCTCGTTGTCTCTAATTTATCCTGTTATGAAGTCCATTGGTAACTCCGAAAAACCCTACCCTCGATATCCAGATATACAGGTATTGGATTACAGAGGTCATCCCTGTGGAAAGTTTGATCGGAACATGCAATGAACGCATGGCGGCGACTGGTGAACTAGTGGTGAGGAATTGAGCTCTGCTGTTGAATGCTGCGGATAGGACTGTAAAGTGAATAATTGCGATAGTTTATTGGAACCCTTTTACAGGTTGCTGGTGTGGAAGTCCACCCAATTCATGCTTGTCGATTACAATATTGCTCGGTAGTTTGGTCCTGAGTTTGTTGCTTTTGACGACATTGCTCCTCGTGAGCCGAATACTGACATTGCATGCAAGGGATTTACAAATGCAAGTGTTTGCTGGGGTGTGGAATGCTACTTTTCGTTGCTTCGTCCAGCTTTGCGGGGTTGAGACCACCTACTTGACAGCACCTTCAATCGTATGTCATGAAAGTCCACTTCACGGCGGCAAGCGGCCCCCAGTCTTCAAAGAGCACCCCCGAGCCCAGGACTGTCCCAGAGCTTTTCTTAACTGGTACCGCGGTAGCTTGCTTCGCCTGAGTAGGTCAGTACGGCGAGCTCAGTCAAGTGCATGACAGCTACCTTAACATAGGTGTACCACCGGTTCTTGATCGCGCTATCGGTTCTGTTTGCGAACGATGAAGTACGCATCTCTCACGTGAGGCGTACCGTCCCGTGAAGTAGTGGGCCATGGCAGTCCACTTATTCCCGAGCTCTTTTTGAAGCGACGCAATGAGCAGGTCTTCGGTGTGAGTCCACTTTGTGTGGTTAATTGCTGGGTTGAGCTGGTTGTACCATCGCTCTCTGCACTGCTTACCGCTGCGGTGCATGAAGTTCGTTGCGAGCTGTTTCCATTTGCAGGCCCCGCTAGCTTGGACGAGCTCGATGAGTTGGTCGTCTTCGCCTACGTCCCACTTGCGCTTCGTGTGCTTGGAGTGCGTTGGTAACTCATCAGAGGGCCCTTGGCATTGCAATGGCGTGAGCAGCAAACTCCGATAAATGGCATCTTTGTCCTCGGACCTGCAGACAGACAGGCTGTCACAAATTTTCTACCCATGAGCACATAAGCAACAGACACTTGTGGCACAAGCCACGTCTTCTGGAAGTCTGGGAGAGGAATGTTCCAAGTGCGGCATTGAAGTCAACTTAAGAAGTGTGAAAGAGATTCCGCTACAATATGCTAACACGTTTGACAATGTGTGCAACAAGATTGATAGTTCTGTCAATTGCCTGTGCGGCATTGTACTGCATCGAGCTACCAGGATTCTAACGACTTTACATGTAAGACTGGAGTAGAATTCTTCGCTTTCTTGCTTTGACACCACCTCGCATTGACTCGAAGCTTCACTATTGCTGCATTCGAAGGATCGATCGACAAAACAAAGAGACATCAACGCAAACGGCGGCCCCACGAAACAGCCAACGACTTGCATGCAATGTGGCGTGGCTCGTCCCGGGAAATGTTGGACAAGCCTGGATTTCGTGATGTGATATTGCCCTTTTGCTTGGTCCCTGGGATGCTGCACTGCGGTGTCAATAGCATTTAGTTCGTTGGTATTTCGGGATCTCTATTGCCAATATCCTTTCGAGACCGCTTAATCTCGTTGATGCATCCAACCGTGTTCGCGTCGTTCAATCTCATTGTTGCAACCAACCGTGCTGGTGTCGTTCCGTCCTTTTTGTACATCGCGTGGCATCCTGAGCGGCGTTCGTTCCTCCACCGACTCGATGAAACCTCTCATATTTTATAGTATTTTGCACTATCACGACACTTTTCCGTGCTAAAGTTTCGGTGTATGGCAATTTCCAAATGCTGGAGGAAGACGATGCGGCCCCGGAGCACTTGGCAAGTCCTCGTAATCGCATGGGTGTTCGACCAGGCCGACTTGAGACGTCCTGGGCAATCGACAATGGCGGAAAAGTGACTGGAACAGAAAAGCCACCTACAATACGCACCTAATTCAGAAATTATACTTCACGCACCTGACAGTAAAAAATATTTCAAGCTCGCACGACTAGGATAACACCAGATGAAAAGAAAAAAATACAGGTGCGTAATTGGGGCAGGGCGCAAGGCCATTGGCTGGTGCCGAGTGGTTGGTTCTGACGCGGGGTGTTGGTTGGTGGCACGGAAGCAGCAAACGCAGCTTGGTTCACTCTGCAAATACTTTCAGTGAGGTGCGTTTGTATAATGAGGATCGGAAGGCTTGTCTTCCGTAGTTATGCGAGCGGTTTCCTTACGGGGTGCTATGTGTAGAATTGATCATGCAGATCTTCGTCAAGACCTTGACGGGCAAGACCATCACGCTCGACGTGGAGCCCTCGGACTCGATTGACAACGTCAAGCAGAAGATCCAGGACAAGGAGGGTATCCCCCCGGATCAGCAGCGCCTCATCTTCGCCGGCAAGCAGCTCGAGGACGGCCGCACCCTCTCGGACTACAACATCCAGAAGGAGTCGACGCTTCACCTTGTGCTCCGCCTGCGTGGTGGTGGCAAGAAGCGCAAGAAGAAGAACTACACCAAGCCGAAGAAGGTCAAGCGCAAGCACAAGAACGTCAAGCTTGCCGTCCTCAAGTTCTACAAGGTCAACGACAACGGCCAGATCCAGCGCCTCAAGAAGGAGTGCCCTCGCCCGAGTGCGGCGCCGGTGTCTTCATGGCCACCCACTTCGACCGCCACTACTGCGGCAAGTGCCACGTCACGTACAAGTTCCAGTCCGAGAACTAAATACTTGGCTCTGAGCTTCTACGCGACTGACGCAGCAGATAATAACATGATCTACTGAAAGTACAAAACTTGTCGGACTAAGATATGGCACAGCATTCCACTTAAAGACGGTAGTCAGCATCGTGTCAGCGCTGAGTTGCATCTAAGAGCTCAGACAGACTAGGCCCGCGATCGCGAGCTATGTCTGAAACTCTGTTTGGCCCTACATCTTCAGCTTTGTTGCACCTAAATACGAAGTCGCTGTCATCGTTCATCGGAATTCGACGTGGGAGCTTTGTGGCTCGAGGCCTGCCCGTGTTGGTGCTTCTTAGCCTTCTGAAGCATGTTGCAGCCAGCCACGGGCACTGACGATGGATGCCGGCGAGAGTGTTCTCGTACGCTGGCCTCGGTCTATTCGATGTGCTGGTGCCTGGCAACGCGTTGGTTCGTCTTCTATGCTTGGTGGTGCCTCGTCCAGCGCAAGCTTTCAAGCTCTTGAGCCCGTGTTGCATTCTCTTGAGCCCGTGCTTGCGTCGTGGATTTCGCTTCGCCCTGGAGCTCTGAGTCTACCATTAGGCGCAGCGTCTACGTGCGTCAAATTTCAGTCAAGGCGACGGCGGTTGAGAGGCCAATGCCAAAGGCGGGTGCAGGGCGCTGCCCAGCTAAGTCGATGGACTGGATCCCAGAGGTGTGCCTGAGATTCTGCTACTGGACATTGCTTCGCTGCGGGCGAAAAGTTCTCGTCCGATACATCTCGAAACGAAGGGCAACGACATCGGCAGCTTCATGGGCAAGCGGCTGTGGTGCAGTGCGAGAGCCGCGAAGCCTGCACCACGCCATACCGCCGCGAGGTGCTTCACGACGCCCCCGATGAACGCGCTCGCTGACGACCCTCGGAGCGCTGGCCCCTTAAAGACTGTTCTTCACTTGAGCGACGGGAGCGGGTGGCGGCGCGGTGGTCAACGCTACCCCTCGTCACATGTCACTGTCGATGTTTGCGGGCATCGCTCCAGGTCGGCGCTTGAACAACAGTGCGTGTTTTTAGCCTCGCAAAGATCGGCTGCCCATTTGACGGTTTTTGGACACGCGCATGCCGACGGTGCTGCTGGCTGTCGTGGCCGTGGATACACCCGAAGGCCCCGCGCTCGACTTTGTGTACCCGCCGGACGTTCCGAGCGAGATGGAGGCCGCGGAGGCATCGCCTTGGAGCGAGGAGCTGCGGGCTGCGCTGCCTCTGCTGGTACAGCCGCCGCGCCACGAAGTTATCGCGTCTCCGGGCTTCTTCTTCCACGCGTTTGCCTGGAAGGCTGCTGGTTTATACGGCGCAATAGGCTCGCACAAGATGTGCGTTGTCCTCCTCACGAACGACGACGACCAGGCCTATCTCTACACCAAACTCTGCGCGACCGCCCCGGTGTACTTTGAGCAGGTACCGCGTGTGCTCCAGGCGGTCTCACGCCGAATCCTAGTCCTACCACGACGACTACGCGTGCTTAATTGAGCTTTACGACCATCTACAGTCGGTCGACCGGGAGCCGCCACTTCCGCGTTACGAAGGCCTCGCACTGCTGCCAGTTGTGCGCGCGCTGGGGACGTCGCTGCTGCCGCTGCTCCGCCTTCTTCTCGTCGAAGGGCGCATCGTGTTCTTCTCACCGTCCCCGACGATTGCTTCCACGAGCGTAGAGGCCTTCCTCTCGATCCTTCCAGGCGGCTACTCGGCCCCGACCGCCACGGACGCTGCTCAGTCATATCGGTGGCGCAAGTACGGCCTGCCGCTGCGCCTCGTCGCGCCCGATCACACGTTTGTCGTGCAAGTGCGTCTTGCGCCGCCGCTGTTTGCTCAACTTGTTGTAGCCGTTCCTGGCGGCCACACAGGCGGTCGCGGTGTATGGGTCTGAGCACGGTTTCCTTGTCGGTGCCTGCGACCCGTTTCCACTGCTCCAGACAGCCGCCGAGCCGCAGGTCGACGCCATTGTCGACGTGGCCACTGGCAACGTGTCTTGGCTCTCAGCGCGCGCGCTACAATCCAAGGACGTCAGCACCGACATCGCTGCCTGGGGTGCTTTAATCGCCGCTCACACGCAGGGTACACCGCCGCCGCTGCCACCGCTCATGCTCTCTAGTCACCGACGACGACGCGCTGGCGTGGATTGGGAGCGAGCCATGGGTGCGGCAGCAGGTACAGGCGTACTTAGAGGCGCTGCTCACTGTGGCTGCCAACCCACCGGCGCGTCGGACCTCTTTCACCGACCTTCTCTTCCGTCCGCCAGCACCGCTGGAGGCTGAGCACGGCGCTGACTGGCTCGAGCGCTGGCGTTGCACGTACAACTACGACCAGTGGCGGATGGCCCACAGCCTGCGAGAGCCGGTGGCTGAGGCCGCGCCAAAGACTGGCCACGGCCGCTACTCGTACCCGAGTGGCGACGAGTACGTCGGCACTTTTCGCGACGGCAAGCGACACGGCCACGGCACGTACACTGCGGCCGCCACTAAGTATTCGTACTGCGGTGGCTGGGTCGACGACCGGCGCCACGGCGAAGGCACTCTCAAGTACGCTTGCGGGTCGACGCTGGCGCTGAAACTTTCTTCCGTAGCACGGGGCAAGGCTCGTACCGTGGAGCGTGGCAGCACGACGAGCGCTGCGGGCACGGCACGCTGACGTGGGGCGACCGCCTCTCGTACGTCGGCGAGTGGAGGGCAAACGTCTACCACGGCGCCGGTGTCCTCATCGATGGACACCGCGGGTGGCGCTACGACGGCGAGTTTGCGCTCGGGCGGCCGCACGGCGTCGGCAAAGCGGAGTACACGAAGGACGCCGTCGTCGTGAGCTACAGCGGTGAGTGGCAGCACGGTCGCTTCCACGGTGTCGGCGCGGCCACCTACCGCGATGGCAGCGTCTATGCCGGCGACTTTGCCAACGGCGAGCGCCAAGGCGTCGGGGTGTGGTCCAACACAGCGGGTGACGCCTACGACGGCGACTGGTGCCACGACCAGCGCCACGGCTTTGGCATGAGCACGTCAGGGGTGTCCAAGGAGACCAAGGAGGGCCCGTGGAAAGCAAACGCGATGGTGCAAGGGCGCGGCAAGGACTGGGTCGTGTCGTACCCGACCGGCGACAAGTACAGCGGCGAGCTGCAGCAAGGCCGGCCTTGGGGTCGCGGTACGATACGGAGGCCGGTGACCTTGGCTCATGGGCGGCGCAGGAACCTGCCGCTACGCCAACGGAGCGGTGTACGCGGGCGAGTGGGTCGACGGCCACCGCCAAGGCAACGGCGTATTCGTGGACGTCGACGGAAGCACGATTGATGGCGTCTGGGCCAACGGCCAGCCGGCCAAGGAAAATTCACTTTACGTCGAGATTCCTCTGGTACCACTTGCTATTCACACGGGCATTACAACTGCAGCAGAGCGACGACGAGTGCGTAAGCGGCGTCGCTGCCACTGACGGCGCCACAACGGTCGTCTACCCAAATGGCGACGAGTACGTCGGTGCGCTGCGCAAAGGCAAGCGACACGGCCGCGGCAAGTTCACAGCAAAAGCCACGCGCCATACGTACGACGGCGACTGGGACATGGACCTCCGCCACGGCCAGGGTACCTCCCGCTATGTCCCCGGCCACCAACGGACCTTAGGCGTGCTCACGAGCGGCACGCGCGACTTTGTGTACGACGGCACGTGGGTCCAAAACACACGCACGGGCTTCGGCACTTGCGTCCTCAGCGGCATCGAATCGTACTCGGGTCTGACCGCGCCGTTGTCCTGGTCTCACGCGCTTAGGCATGTGGCACGCCAACGCCTTCCACGGCCACGGCACCTTTTCCGACGCCGACGGTGGCGTCTACGTTGGGGAGTTTGCCCACGGGCTCAAGCACGGCGTTGGCAAATACTCAGCAGCCGACGGCACCACCTACCACGGTGAATACGCCCACGGCGAGCGCTCGGGCACGGGCACGTGCACTGAGCCCAATGGGGACGTGTACACGGGCGGTTTCCTGCAGGGCCAACGCCACGGCGAAGGCTCGTTCGTGACGGCCGACTTCACGTTCGTCGGTACGTGGAGCGCCGGTTTGCGCCACGGCCCCGGAGTCCTCACGCAGCGCGGGACGGTCAAGGAGGGTACATGGCAGCTGGACGCGCCCGTGGACGGCGACTGGACGATCCGATTCCCGACGCAGAGCGTGTACACGGGCGCCTGCGTTGGGATGCGACCGCACGGCCACGGCATCTGCAAGTACGCCAACGGCGACGTCTACAGCGGCAACTGGGTGCACGGCGTAAGCGTCGGAGGCAGGGCCGCGGGCTCAGCAACATATAGGAGCGCAGCGGGTGGGGCGTATGCGTCTTTGCCAACGGCGACGTGTTTGACGGCGAATGGACGCACAACCACGTGTCGCTTACGGGCCGAGGCACGCTCACCCTCGCCAACGGCACCGTCCACGCGTACACGGCAGCTAAGTGACGCTTTATTTCTTTTTGCCTTTTGCGCCTTTGAGCGCGGCCTCGGCGGCGGCAATCTTGAGCAGCACGAGCTCCTTCTCGGTCTTCTTGGCCTCGGCCGTCACGTCGTCGAGGGCTTCTTGTAGCTGCGCGAGCTTGAGCTTGGCGCTGATCAGTTCCTCCTGGAAGAATGCGTTTTCGCTCTGGAGCCGCTGCCAATCGGCTACCGACGCCGCCTCGGGCGCCTGGGAGAGCTTGGCCTCGAGTTCAGCGTTGGTGGCCTTGGCCGCGTCGACTTCGGCCGCCAGTCGTTTTACCTGCGCAGCGCGTGAGCAACGAGCCAAAACGACGAAAGTGCACCGCAGCGTTGGCATCACTTAGCTCGTCTTCGAGCGCGGTGGTATCCGCAGGTGGAGGCGACGGCTGCTGCGTCTAGCAGACACGGTCATACCAGGCGCCTTTTGGCAGGCTCCTACGGCTTCCTGCGCTTCGCGAAGCGCTACCTCGAGCGATGCAATGCGCTCGGTGAGTGTTGATGACTCTTCGGCGGTAATCGTGGGGGCTGTCTACTCGCTTGGGTTAGCGCGCCGGAGCGGAAACATTCCACCGTCGCCGCCTGTGCCTCTTGCAGCTGTGCTTCGATTTCAGCGAGGCGTTCGGCGGCAATTTTGCGCTCCGAGGCAAGCTACTCGACGCCGTGACACCTGCGATATGCGGCAGGCGCACCACTTCTTTGACAACGCTGAGCTCGGCTTGGAGGGAAGCTAGCTGCTTGGCAGTCGCGTCATCTGTGGCGTCAACTGTTGGCCCAGCCAGACGCAGTTCTTCAAGCTCCATGCGGCAGATGGCCAGCTGCGCGCATCGTCGCGTGAGCCTCCACGAGGGGTGAGAAACCGACGCACCTCGTGCCGGGCTTGCGCCAGTTCCTCGGAGGGCGGCGCGTCCCGCAGCTCGAACGGCGCCGTGACGTCGTCAGCGGAACCGATCTTGACGACGACGTTGCCGGGGGCGTCGTCGTCGTCCGAGTCGGAGTCGCCGCTCGAACTGCGGGACGACGACCGACGGCTCAGAAAGGCCTCTGCGTGCTTGGCTTGGAGCGCCTCGAGCTCTGCCCTGCAGCTCGTGAGCTACGCTTGATCGTCAGCCGCCGTTCGCGGAACCTCGCTCCCACTTGCTCCTGCAGCGATGCCACCTGCTGCTCGTGGGCATCGGCGTCGGTGTCTGTCGGCGGCCGACCCTCGCGGGCTTGGCAATCTCGCTTCAGCGCATCGACCTCCTCTAGGAGCCGCGACAGCTACGAAGGATAAGCGGTGACTGCACGTGGCAGGCGCACCTGGGCCTTGGCAGCAGCGCACTCGAGGCGGCTCTCAGCCAGAGCGCTGTCGGCTGGTTCTTTAGCCAGCTGCGCGAGTTCGGTCGTCTTCTCTGCGAGCTAGAGCTGCCTAAGACGAGGTCGCGGGCGGGCGTCCTACTTCGTATTGCAAATGCTTGGCCTCTTGGCGTAAGTCCGCGAGTTGCGTCTTGAGCGCGTCGGCTTCGGTCGCGACGCCGCTGCGCTGCTGCTCGGCACTTTGGAGGCGATCGTTTTCCTCGCGAAGGCCTTGGATCTCGGCGTGCAGACCCGAGATCTCGAGGGCTACTTGCGCCACCGCCTCCTGCACGCGGGCTTGCGCCACTTCTTCGTGGACGCCGGCGAGCGCTTCGAGCGACGCCTGCAGCGCGGTCTTCTCTTTTGCCTCGGCTGCCAGCTACGTCCGGCGGTCAGTCGGCTGCCCACTGCCTGCGACGACTTTGTCCTGCAGCGCGTTGCGGGCGGCAGTCCAGTCGGCTTGCTGAGCCCGCAGCGTCGTGGCTTCGCCCACGGCGGCCGTGCACTCGGCCTGCAGCGCTGCTACCTGCCGACCCAGTGCCTCCAGCTGCGCATCGCTGTCGGCCTGCATGCGCGAATGCAGCGCGAGCGCCCCTTCGAGCTCCGAGCGCTGCTCCACGAGCTACGCGGCGTCGGTTGTGCGCAAGTGAGCGGCGTACCTGCGTGTCGAGTGCCGCTTTAGCGTCCTTGAGCTCGCGGAGCTGCTGCTTTAAATAGGCCACGTCGGCGTCGGCGTTGACGGCCGGCGACACGGCGAGCTGCGACGACGCCCGCGCGTGCTCCACCGCTTGCGGCGGCATCTGCGTCGGGAAGTGCGCACCGAGCACGTCGCGGACGTGGACGATGGCTGGGGGCTTGGCCTTCTCCGCAGCTAGTTCTGAGCGCAGCGCGTCGGCCTCTGCGGCCAGGGCCTCGAGCGACGCCCGCTGCTCGGCGGCGGCAATCGTGAGCTCTGCAATGCGCGCCTCCTTTTGCGC
>JNBR01000121.1:0-18563 GCA_002081595.1 Achlya hypogyna | reverse complement strand
CGATCCGAGTCGAGGCTGCTCGAGATGGTGATCTATACCAGGCTGTTAGCTTGCATACAGCATGTTCACAAAGGGTACCATAAGTGATGCATTGCCCCAGCTCTTCTTAGCTTGAATGGTTGTGTCCACAGCTTTTACACCACCGTTCTTATCAGAGATGTACGCAGCCAAGTCAAGTTCAAACGTCGCAAGGAGGCCTTCGCTCTTCCCTTTGACGATTTCGATTGTCATGGGCTTGGTCTGGAATCCGGTCGACTTGTTCCGGTACATAGTCGAGTGAAAGGAGAGGACTTCCTCGCCCCATTGCACGTGGCGACTACCCGTGTCACTGCGAAAGGGGCCAATCTTGGCCAGCGCGCTCTTGGCCTTGTGGTTGCCGCGGGTTGCGACCGCGTACACCACGTCGGCCTCTTGTACCTCCGGGTCGCACGTCGTCAAGCGGTGAAGCGTGATCTGGACGACGAAGCCGACACCCGTCTTCCCCGCATGCGTCGCAGCGCGGAGGAACCTCGACATCCTCGGCCGCTATATTTGGACTGAGCTGCGAGATCTTCGAGCGCACCGCGCGCTGATTCGCTGTGCCGCTGGAAATTCAATACGTTTTGGCCAATCGGTATTTTTAGCTGCATTTGCACCGGAGGAGATTACGGGAAAATCACCATGCGTCCAACGGCCGCGGCGCTGTTCCATCTCTCGGGCACCTCTTCGACGACGTCGCTTCCTCAGCCGCTGCAGGCCCCAGCGACCCCAGCTCCTCTGGCCTTGGCACCCGAGAAAAGGCCGACGACACGTAGTACACTAAAGCATTTCCTCAAATTTCGTGGTTTTCGCTGGGGATCAATATTCATTGACAACCCAAGGTGTTGCGATCTTTATTCCTGTCCCATACTCCCCGTGCGTCGCTCAAGCGTTGCGTCGTGCAACTGATCAAGTCGCAGATGCGCCATGTGCTACAGCTGGACATTGGCAGGGATGGCTTGCGCTGCTGTCGTCCCGATTCGAGGGACCATGGATTCCCATCCCAGCAGCGCGATTCTTTGACGTGACATCTTGATGTTTGTATGGTCCCCATCACTTTTCACTCACGGAAATTTTCCCACGAGTGTCCTCATGGGGACTGAAAGCGCGCCGATGACGGCCTCACAAACGCGCGCTCTGGGGTTACTAGGTAGAAAGGATGAACTGAAGGCCGGGTGGCGGCTTGCACGGCGCGGTGCTGCTACGATATGGTCCGGCTTGGAGAACTGATGGTCAATTTGGGACAGTTCTCGGAAATGCAACTGGAACAGGCCGTTCGAAATGCTCTCTTCTCGTCGAGTGTAGTTTTCGAACGGCCGACCCTCGACCAGCCTCCTGCCTGCATCGCCAGACTGGACCACTCGATGACCGACGCCCGCCTCCTTCGTATCACGCTCCATGCGGCCAAGGACCTTGCAGCCGCGGATTACACCTTCGGAGGTTTCTCGCGCGGTAAGAGCGACCCGTACGTTGTCCTGCGTGTGGGGGACCAGCGCTTCCGGAGCACGTGTATTGCGTCGACCTTGAATCCGAATTGGGGTGCTGAAGTGTTCGAGTTTACGCTCACAGAGTCTGCCATGTATGCCCAAGCTCTTGTCGTCGAAGTGTACGACCACGATCTGTTCAACGCAGACGACCTCATCGGCACGGCCGTCCAGGCTCTTGCACAGTTTGAGCTCGA
This sequence comes from Achlya hypogyna, assembly GCA_002081595.1. NCBI lineage: Eukaryota > Oomycota > Saprolegniomycetes > Saprolegniales > Achlyaceae > Achlya > Achlya hypogyna. The sequence goes on along the minus strand of JNBR01000121.1, from coordinate 16,864 downwards.
GAAGGGACCGCGAACGGTCGCGTGGCCGCTTGATGTACCCGACAGCTTTCTCGACCAGAAAGTCCAAAGTACCCTCCACGTCTCCATCCACGTCACTGTGCCGGACGGCATTGTGTCGGAGCTCGTGGAGGAAATGATTGAGTCGCAAAAGTGGCTGCCGTTCAAGGGCTGGAGCCCGCACAAGATGATCAAGACCAAGGAGCCCGTGATCCCTGCAGGGTACACCTCGGCCGTCGGCTGGGTCATTTCACTCCACGAGCAACGGGGAGACCCGGACAACAACAACGACGACGACCTGTGCCACGAGGGCTGGCTCTATGCAGCCGGGATGGAAGGCCCTTGGTACAAGAGTAGCAGGAACCACCCGACGGCCGTGTGCCGCAAACGCGTCTGGACCAAGACTTACATGAAGACGCGCCGTACTTTGACGACAACACAGCAGGACGAGACGATCGATGCCATTTTGGACAAGTACGGTCTCAAGGACGACGACGAGGACAACCAGTGGCTGCAGTAGAGCGCTCTATCGTATTATCAACTGTGTGCGTGTTCGTTGCTTGCGCATGTGCTAATAGTACTACCACTGCACACGACTGCTGCGATCCCTCGGCGCAGGTCAATGGGTCCTTGGTAGGCACGAATGCCAGCGCAGGGGCATCCATTCTCGTGTGATGAGCTTCCTGCCACCACTGCAAGGCAGTTCTACTGGACTTTAGTTGAGGGTCAAGCCCGATGCGCGCGCCGGTTCTCGTATCACGAGTCCGGAATGTATCGATGTGGATCGGTTTTGCAGGTCGGGACGGATGGACGCAGATTTACCGCCGCTGCTAGCAGCCTCGACCGCGGCACACTCGTTCAAGCAAGCACCGACATCAACATGCCAACGCGGTTCGCTGGCGAGCCTACAGCCCCCTTACTTGCTGTGAGGCGCTCATTCGTTTGCCGGGTAGACCCCATGTCTAACCTGTTGCCTGAATGGTCTTTGATCCTTCGACATCTGCCATATGCTCATCAACAGCCCGGCATTCCGGCAACAGGGTACTCATGCCAGCACAAGGCTCCACCGTCGTGCTTCAGTCAAACGTCGTGCATCTACCTTGAGGCGTCTGCAACTACAGAGGAGAGAAATGGGAGACGGCATCCCCAGCGCCATGAGCCATGCTCGGCAGGCCACAGAGACTGAGCAGGAGGCGCTGCATCGGATGGTCCGCGCATCGTTCCGCCGGATGGCGGCGTTTGGCGCAAGTCCATTCAAAAACTTGAATTCCCGGAAAAAATCCGGTCTGTTCAAACCGGGACAAGCTAACAGCCTTTACTTCGTGGTGAGGGGAAAATGGAGACGTACCTGTCGATCTGCGTCGGCACCGACGTTGACGTCGTGAGCCGCAGCCTCACGAAGGCCAAGAAGAGCCAGAGCCTCAAGACCATCCTTAAGCAATACGAGGGTGGCAAGCATGTGCTGAGCAGCGTCGATCCGCTGGTCAAGGTCGGCGGTCCCAATGCGTCATTTGAAACGAGCGAGCGAACCATGGATGCTGTTGACATCAACATGACTGTGCAGATGATCGAGGAAGTCGTGGGCGACGTCACCAAAGTGCTGTACATGTACAAGGGATCGCTTACGGCGAAGGCGCCGACGCCCAAGGCCGCCTCGACCAAGGCGGCACCCAAGCGCCTTGTCATCGCACCCAAGGACGACGAAGTAGCGTCAAGCTCTGACGACGAGCCTGTCATAACCAAGACGACGACACCTGTCAAGGCTCCACCGGCCCGCGCAACGCGCGCAACCTCGGTCCCGCCTACCAAGCCAACGCCTGTGCCCGCGTACAAGTCGACGCGCTCCAAGCGCGTCGCTGACGAACCAGCGGCTATCACGACTATGAGTCGGGAGTCCGTCGAGGCGCTCATCAATGGCACGGCGCCCACGCCCAAGGCTAAAGGGGCTAAGGCAGCTGTCAAGCGTCCCACAGGCCGGCCCGCGCGCTCCGCGCCCAAGCGCGGCGGGTCGCGGCTCAGCTTTTCCGCGGCAGCCCCGCCGCTCTCGGAAGAGGAAAGTGAGGACGACGACGAGAGCGAAGAGGCCAGCGGCAACGAGGATGAGACCGGAGAGGACTCGGAGAACTCGGAAGACGACATCGAAGTCGTGGACCAGCCGCCCAAGCGATCGTCTCGGCGCCTCTCGGCCTCGGCCGCCGTCCCCCCGCCCAAGCCCCTCGGCGTGCTCAACATTCCCAAGATCCACAAAACGTCGGTGCCCACGCCGCGCCTCAAGCGTGCCGCACCGCCGTCGCCCGTGAAGCGGGCCTCTCCGCGCAAGAACACAGTGACGCCTGCTGACGTGACGATCTCGGCTGACGGTGCAGTCGTCGTTGGTACGTCTGACGCCGGTGGCTGGCCTCACTCCATCGTATAGTTGCCCCAAAGGTTAGCAAGAAGGCGGGCCCCGGCCGGCCCTCGCGCCGCACGTCGCTCACGACGGCGGAAAAGACGCTGCCGACGCGCGCCCGGTCCACGCGCAACAAGGCGGTTGTCGAAATCTCCGACGGCAGCGACGAGGAGGCGCCCGCAGACGTCAAAATGCAGGACGACGAGGAGACAACGGCGACCGTGCAAGACGACGAAGAGATGGCGCCTGTGGCTGCGGCGGCCGAGGCTAATGATGTGTCGGTGCTGACCGACGACGTCGAGTCGAACGCTCCGTCGGCGCTGTCGGCGCTGGCGGCGGCGTCGGCCGTTGGGTCGACCTCGACGCCGGAGAAGAAGGCGCGACTCTCGATCGGTGCGTCGGTCGAGGTGCAGAACCACGACACGACACCGCCGAAGCGCAAGCTCTCGGAGGCCTCGGAGCCGGCGGCCAAGCGGCAAAGCATCGAGTCGGCCAAGGACAGCGAGGCTGCAACCGACCTGTCACCGCTGGTTTTGCAGGTTGAAGAGGAGCTCAAGGCCGTGCTCCACGAAGCCACGGAGGCGGAGGTGAACCTGCTGCTCGAAGCCAACTCGGAGCTGCCCGTTGACTTCCTGCGCGAAGAGCTCAACGAGGTAAAGCGCCTTGTGCAGATCACCAAGGCGTCCGAGTCGGCGACCAAGTACTACGTCGTGGCCAAGAAGAAGGGCACACTCGCGAACGTGACGCCGACGGAAGACGCCAACGCGCTGCTCACCGACCTCTTCTCCAAGTACGAAAACTGGGGTGAAGTGGCCATGATTCTCGGGTACCCCCGCGAACTCAAAGCCGTGCCCTTCCAGTAGCTGCGTGTGTATATCTATCGAATCAACTTGCGTGTCTCGTGCATCAGTCAGCCCGACTGCAGCCATCACGCGTCACCGCGGACTCAGGGACCAGCTGTGCTTGCGGCGTTGAGGCATCGTACAGCACATACGTGCCTCATTCTTCGGCAGCCCACGCGTTGGCAATCGAATCCTGCAGCGCCACAACCCGCCTCTTCGGGGCTGTACAGAGCCATGTTACCGAAGCAGTCTCTCGTGACGACTGGCTGCGCGCAAGCTCTTGGAGGCAGCCAAGCGTCGGCTGAACATCAAAGACAGTCCATTGTGCGCAGTCAAGCCGTCTGTAGGTTCATAAGGCTCAAAGTCTTCCGCCAGTGTAGCGGTGGATCGCTGGATCCCATGACTTGTCCTGCGGGTCACCTGCGCAACAGGTTCAAACGTCGTGACAGATGGGATCACCAGCCTTGCCATGGGGTGCCACCGGCATGACAATGGAGAATAGAGAGGATTAGAACTGCATGCAGTAGCCTGGTGCACGTGAGTGCTTGCAGCAGCGTGGAGCTCTCGTATAAAACAAATGATGGCCCTGGCGACAACTTCGCCCGAGACATGCCTTTCGTCAAGCTGTCGACTGCAGCGCCCCTGCAATAGTTCCATTGGATGGGGCTCGGTGTGCATTACCTCTGAGGCAAAGCTCGGAGGCCCAGGCCATGCATCACACGGAACGACAACTCCGTGAAGCGTTTGGGACACTTGCGAGCTCGATCAACTCCAAGCTGCCATCGGTATGCCGGCTTTTTGGTCGGGGTGTTGCTCAGGTTGTAGACGTTGCCAAGACGCTTGCAGCAATTGGAGCGGCGGCGACGCCATCCGAGCGCGATCGCTTCCACTTTGCTTGCTTGCGAGCGCTCATCCGTGCCCCAGCGCCCGACTGGAACGACGTCCTCATGATGTTTGACAAGGTAGTTTTTGCATCGCCCGCGCGTTGAACACATTCCAGATCGAAACCGGCCCAGAAGCCATCAAATATCGACTTTACATATCCATTCAAGTGCTGCCACTCGGCACTTGAGAGACCTCTCATGCAGCCGTAGACGGCTCTGGCTCCTGTTCGGCGCTACCTCACGGCGCCATCTGAAGCAGCGCGTGCGAACATCCACCTCCTTGGGCATTTGCACCGCCACGTCCAATTGCCAATATCGGTCAACTTGACAGTTTGATGTCGTCAATCACGCGTAGGCACCCCGAACTCCAACAACATGCCAGAGATGTCAAAGCGATGATTGGGTTGCCGCCGATGCGAGGAAACCTACCGCGGTTCGGACTTTTTACTTCGTTCGGCCCGTTTACAGCACTTGTGAAGTACTACGATGAGGCTGCTCTTTGTAGCAGCCTGATGCACTACATGCACCGTCTTGAAGTGGAGCGCCTTGGCCGACGCTTTCCGATGCCAGAAGCGGGTGCAGATCCGCCGCTGCCAGCCCGCCCGAGCAATTTGTTTGCCGACCTCGTCACCCACGGCGCTACGCCGTCTGTTCACTTGGTCAAGGATGATCATCGGAGACATATCGCTCACGCGCGCTTGCAGCGACCCGTGCCAGCATCCAAACCACCGACGTCGTATTCAGCACGAGCTGCGTCGACGTCCAAGAAGCGATCGGATGCTCAAGACCGCGAGCTGGACCGGCAGCTGCAACCCGCAACGGCAGCTGAGGTCGCGATTTTGAAGCAACGCTACCCCCTACGGCCATCACAAGAGCTTGAAGCGACTCTCAACGAGGCCAAGCGCCGTGTGAAGCTCCTCGTTCCGCCCCAATGGGCCGAATCTCGGGAGCCGTTCTTCTGTGTGCTTGCGAAAGGTGAGCGAGCGACAGTGGCCAACGTTCAGGCACAGGTAAACCCCAACGCCGTCGCGCTGACCCTCGTACTCAAGTACTTGGACGACTGGGACACAGTCGCGGGGCTGCTGCCGATACCCCGCCAGTCAGACTAAAGTTTGCTCTGGTGCCTTCCCACAGTTAAGGACAACTATGTGCTGCCTTGTCTTTAAGGCTCGCGCGAGTCAACTGGAGGGAGCGACCGCAAAACTAAAACGAGACTTTGCTCTGGCAAACTCCAAGATCTTAGATCTTAAGCATTCAAATCCATTCTTAGTGTGCGAGGCACTTGATACTTTATGACATCTCGAGTGAACCCTCACTCGACATTCCTTGGCAAACTCCTCGGCACAAAGGCTAGGGTCAAAGGCATCGGTGACACCAATGTTGACAAATGGCGGGACCTCAGTTGCTGTCCTTGTGCCAAGCTGTAGCCAGGAGCTGGCCAGGAGCTTCATGGGGTTGCCTGAGTGCTGAGTGCGCGCCGTTGGTTTACAATGGCGGTGGCTTGAAAATTTGCTTTTCTTGTGAGGGAATAAGTGAAGTGATACCGCCCGATCCTCTTCTCGCCAACTGAATGGTGTCGAGACCTGCCAGTTGACAATGACGTCCCGAACCCGGCCTCCTGGTATCTTCGCAGAGGCCTCGGAGACTATGAACCCTTCTTTAGAGTTGCGCGAGAGATTAGCTCGTATCCTGAAGCTCATGCGTGACCCGGCCTCAGAATGGGGTGACATCGCTACCGAATTCGACTTGGTACCGATCCATTGGACAGCCATCGACTTGACCTGCTCGTCGTTAGGTGGTGCGGATTCCCAAAGCGCTCAAGTACGAGTACCGTCTGCACATCGCAATTTACGTAGGCGGCATCGCGGATTCCCACTGAGCGCAGGGTTTGTAGGCTACTTTATCGCGCGTGCGCCGATACCTCGCAGCACCAACTGGCCGGAATCTCTTGCGCATCCGCCCCAGTGTGCATCTTTCGTGCTTCACCCGATCTGTGAGGTTTGAGTCATCGGCTTTTGGCTGCGGCTGACCAGCGACAGAGCTGGTGTTCGCGACCATGCAAAGGCAGTGGTGGCCTTCATCAACGCCGCATGCTTCAGTGAGCAGCCGGCCAAGGTGCGCGCTCCTCTGAACCCTTTTGAGAGACCTTTCAAACAGGCCCTCCGGTCTCTTGTTGAACACTACGACGAGCACGCGTTTCGGTGCAACTGCATTCGCTTTGTCAGCCATGCCGAGGACTTTCGCCTGGAGCCCAAGGACCGCAGTCCACCGAAGGCTCCGGTGCCCGCATCGGAGGAATCCCCGGCAGCAGCGGCATTGACGGCCATGGGAAACATCATAAGGCAGCTTCCTCACATAAGTACCCTTCGGGGGCAAAAGCCGCGCACGCGCTCTCGCACCCGAGCGCCACCGAAACGGCGCCCCCCAACATCCTCGTCGTCCTCATCGGCGGCCGGCTCCGACTCGGAAACTCCTTCTCCTAGCTCCCAGCCATCATCCCCGGAGATGGAACCGCTGCCACCGACCCGGGTGCTCCGGCCTCGACCGCTGTCACCCGTCGAGCTGTCGCTGCCATCGTCGCCAGTGGTATGGTCGCTGCCGTCGTCGCCAGTGGTATGGTCGCTGCCGACGAGTCCGGAGGTGCCCTTGTCTCCTTCCACGCTGGTACTGCCGCCCTCGCCAACAAAGACGTCGCCACCTACTTCTCCTTACGAGCCGTCATCACCAACTTCGTCGCGTGAGCCGTCACCACCGACTCCACCTTACGAGCCGACACTCGCCTCACTTACACCGCCACACCCAGCTGCTAGTGCACCGAGAGATACCGTGCTACCTGCCTCTTTGTCCGTGCCAGGTCGCAGCACCGAACCGTCGCTGCTATCGTCAACGCCACCGCCAAGGTCGCTACCGACAACGCCACCCCCGATACAACGATTGACAACTCCAACTCCACCCGCGCCAGTCGCGCCGCCATCTACTACGATTGCGGTTGCAGACGTCACGGTGCCCACTGATAGTGGTGCTGTTGGCGTCGTCGCCACTCCATACGTGCGATGGAACGCCCCAGAGGAGGAGCTCGACGGGCGGCTGTGGCCCGCGACGCCGCTGGAAGTAACCATTCTCAAGCAGCGGTACCCGCTTCGGGAGAGCGCAGAGCTCGAGGCGACGCTCAACGACGCCAAGCGCCGCGTGAAGCTCTACTCGCCGCCGGTGTCCACCAAGTCCCCGCGGCAGTTGTTTTATGTACTGAGCCAGCATGAGCGCACCAACATCAAGAATGTCAAGCCGCACCCGGACCCGAACACGGCCATCCTGACCCTCGTTCTCAAGTATGTGGACACCTGGGAGAAGGTGGCACGGCAGTTGCCGATGCCCCGCATGATGGATTGATTGATCGAGCGGTTCCACGCCAGTAGCACGTAGTAAGGTCGACAACCAGTACGACACGAACCCGCGGCGGGTGGGATGCATTCACGTTTACAATGTACGAGGCTTAGAGCTTCTTGCGCGGCGAGCGCGACAGAAGCGAGTTGTCCGTGGACGTGAGAAAGCGGACGCCGCGCTTGCTCATGTCTGCAATGAAGTCGCGGCCGCCCGCTTCAAAGCCGGGCACAGACGACGTGCAGTCGGTCAGAATCGCAATGTCGCTGGCGCGGCCCGCGGGCCAGTACTCGACGAGGTCCCGGACCGTAAAGTTGACGCAGTGGGACAAGGCCTGACCGCACACGGCAACAACGCCGGCGGTCTTAAGGGCGTCGATGAGGTCCGTGTTGAGCGACGTCTCCGGGTCGTGGGAAAGCTCGACGTCCGCGCGGAGCGCAGAGTAGTGTTCCGTGTAGCAGTTGCTGCCCTTGTGAACGTACTTGATGGGGCGCCGCGTGACCTTGGACCACTCGAGCGCGGCGTCGTGAATCGGCGTCACGATGCTTTGGCCCTTTGTGCCAATGATGCAATGTTCGGGCCAAATGCACAGCGTAAAACGACCGCCGGCTTCAAGCGCCTTCGTGTACTCATACGCATAGGCCTGGAGCTCGGGCGAGCGCGGCTTCCACTTGCCATTGGCCACGTCCTCTGAGCTGATGAGCGTGAAGGGTGGAGGCGATTCACCGTCTTCGTTGGTCCAGAAGACACCATGGGCAATGTGCAAGCGCTGATGCGAGTCGAGCGTGATCACGAGCTGCGAGATCGACGCCATGTGCTTGCGGATGAACGCTGCCGTGCGCACAGCATCATCGTTGGCCGTAGGAATGGCAAGCGAGCCACCAGGATGGAAATCTACCTGCGGGTCAATGATGAAGAGTGCAAGACCACCGCGGGCGTCCTTGGCCCCGTCCTCGACCGCCGCCACACTGCGCAGAGCCGCTTGCATCTTCCTACTGACGTCTGATTTCGAAATTCGACGCCACGTGGTTGAGCCAATCTTGGCCTTTTACCTCAACGCGTAAAACGTCATATCCGGATGACACACGTTAAACACGTGCATCTCAGGTCGTTGCCATCTTGCGGGCCGAATCGACGTCCTGCCGACGCCTCTCCGACGCGACACCATGAGTATGCTCGGCAGCGGTGGAGATGACGCAATGTCCTCTTCATGGACATGTAGTCTCATGCGCATGTACGCAAAATGGAGTTCTTAGAGTTTAGGCCATGTCCTCGTCTTCATCGTCGTCATCGTCGTTCACTTCGTTGAACATGAACTCGTGCTGGTACTCCATGAGGAATTGCGTCGAGCGCTTGACATCGACGAAGAGCGAGTAGACCTTCTTGATGTCGGCGACGTCGACCTCGGTGCCTTTCCGCTTCGTGGCGACCAGCGACGCCGTCATAATGATGTGGATTGCGTACCGAAGGCTCGTTTCCATGGCGATGCGCGTGAGAAGATCCTTGGCGTCATCCGTCATCTCGACGTCCTCTTCTTCGCAGCGGATGTTGAGAATCTTGCGCACCTCGGCCTCGCTGTAGGGCTTGGTGGAGATGATCATAAGGCGGTCGAGCAGGTCGATAGGGATGCCGTGCGGGCTCTTGTAGTTGGTGCCACGAATGCGCGTGATGCCGCGGTTCGTGGCGATGATTAGCACGGGCGCCAAGTCGCTCTCGAGCGCGCGGTTGAGCCACGAAAAGCACTCGATATCAAGCATGTGCACCTCGTCGATGAAGAGCACGCCAGGCACAATCGTGGCCTTGCCTTCCTCACGCCATTCGTTCACCTTGGTATCGATCTGCTCCCGGACCTCGTCCTTGATTTCGCCTGTGTCGCCGGCAAAGAGGGCGAGAAAGCCCTGCGAGCGCGAGTTGATCACGTCGATCTCATGCAGGCTAACGACGTGGACGACCTCCTTGCGTTTCTGCAACTCGCCTTCGGGGCACTGCACGAAGCGCGTCGACGGGCCCATCGCGTCGTAGTCCTTGGAGCGGGTGAAGGAGCGCCCAAGCTTGGAGATCTTGCCGCTTTCCTTGTTGATGGTGATCACATCGCCCGCCTCGATCTTTTCCTTCGTGAGCTGGTCGATCATCTTGGTGCCGAGATCATAGACGGTCTCCATTTCCGTTGTTCGAAGCGTGAGACGACCGACTTTTTCACCGACCGAGCCCGTGGGCGTGTCGACTTGAATCTCAACGACTTCACCCTCGATGATCTCCGTTTCTTCCATGATGCGGATACCAATCGAGCGGCGAAAGGCTTGTGTCAGCGCCTCGGTCTTGCTCATCTCGAGCGAGAAGACCTCGCTGCCTGCAATCGTTGTAAAGGGTGTATCTTCACCAAGCGCCTGCGCAATGCCCATGGCGATGGCCGTCTTGCCCGTGCCGGGCTTACCAGCGAGCAAAATCGCACGCCCCGCAATCTTGCCTTCCTCAATCATGCGCAAGACGATCCCCGCCGCCTTGCGGGCTTCCGTTTGGCCCACCATGCCCTGCGACACATTGCGCGGCTCAAGGGCGTCGTCGAGACCAAGGCCACGAATATGCGAGTGCGCACCGATGCGCTCAATCCGTGTGATGTCGCGGACCTCCGTCGTCGTCTTGACGCTCTACGACGGACGCCATGAGCTTAAGATACCGCCGTCGGCTCTACCATGGGTTCTGTGGTTATGGATTTTTATCGAATGCACGGATTTCCAATCAAAATGAGCGAAATTTCCAGAACGCTTATCCGGATCATCCGGACGCCCATAGGATCTTATTGCGCTCGTCGGCGGCAATGCGCAGTCGGTCGCGGTGCGCTAGAGCCCGCACGGTGGAGCTGTATGGGCGCAGCGCCTGAGATATACTCACCCCGTCTTCCCTGGTGCAAGCAAAGGCGAGGCTTTAACCACGAGCACTGGTCTGGTAGAAGATAGCACGTGTCAGGACAGACACATACCGAGGTTCACAAGCATGCCTTGGGAGCCCCTGATCCTTGCGAGCTCGCGTTGTAGGGGCAGCTAGTATGGAGGGTGATCACACTGTGGTACGTTGAAGCTACGTGGTGGGCACTGGGTAGCGGTTGACGCGTTGGCGCGGGTGCGCTTGCGTGTCCGGCGGAGGCTGTGAACGGCCGCAGGTGAAACATGGAAGATCCGAGGCTTCGATTTTCGTCCCTTTCGGCCCAAAATATCTTTCCAGCATTTTCGACGTGGATTCACGCCATTTTCAAATGTCCAAGCTCGGCTCGAACGTTGGTTTTCGGGACTTGTGGCCAGCAGCGGTCACTGCCGGCGTCGCGCTGCCTGTGTACGTGGCGACGGCCTTCCCGAGCGTGGCTGGTGGTGACAGCGGGGAGCTCGTGGCCGAGGCGTGCATTCCCGGCGGCGGTGTGGCGCACCCTCCGGGCTACCCTCTCTTCCTTTTGTTGCTGCGGTCCGTCCTGGATATGAAGCTACTTGACGCCCCGCCTGCGTACGTGGCCAATTTGCTTAATGCGGTGTATGCGGCCGGTGCTGCGGCATGCATTACGCATTTCGTCTATCTCTACAGTAACAAGACGCATGGCCTCGCGGCTATCGCGGGTGGACTCATGTACGCGTTTGCGCCGCTCACGTGGGAATATGCCGTTGGCGCCGAGGTACTCCAGGCGTTGCAGTGCTCATCTTATTCTTACATAGGTATTTGCACTCAACAACCTACTGTGCGGCCTGCTATTCGTGCTGTGCGCCATTTTCCGCCGGACACTGAGTCCGATGGTTGCGGCACTCGGTGCGCTTACTTGCGGACTGGCCTTGTCCAACCAGCACACTGCGAGTACGACCCTCGTGATCCTCACGTTCAAGGGGTTCTGCACGTAGTTCTGTTCGAGATTCCAATGATTGTTTGGGTTCTCTGGCACGGCCGATCTGTGTTCCGCGCTTATCACATCCTTCTGTTTGCGCTGCTGTTCGGAATCGGCTCGACGATGGTCGTACTCATTGCGGCGTAGGTTCTTTGCAGGCTTGACGCCATACCTGCACATGATGGAGGTGTCTGCTACCCCGCGCAAGGGCTCATGGGGCAATGCGTCGTCGTGGATGGGACTGCTACGGCACCTGGTGCGGGAAGAGTACGGCACCTTCAAGCTCTCGCCTGTGAAGACGAATCTAACTGAGGTCCTCAACGCCTCTTGCGACACAGAACGGCTCAGCGCTTCTGTAGACTCCATTCGAGCGCGCCTTGGTGTACATGCAGGACGCTCGTGAACAGTTCATCGGCATAGGGTTCATCCTTGCTTTGTATGGGCTGTGGCGCTTGTACGGAGGATCAAGTTAGCTTCAAACTCATGGACACCCTAGTGATCCTGCCGACTTGGAGCGCCCACGCGACCCAGCCAACACCACGATCGATGCACCTGCCGTCGAGGCTGTCGAGGAACGCGGTGACGGCACTCTCGGTAGCGCTCCGGAGCAAAAAGCCATGGACGATTTGCTCCTTCTTTGCCTTCTCCACTATGTCATGTGCTTCAATGCCCTCGCCAATCTTCCGCTGTACCTGGTACCTCCGCCGTGTGTCGTCCTAGCGGCTAATCAAGTCTTAGCCTCTTCCTCGGGCGATCCACAGCCGCTTCTGGATGCAGCCCAACATTGTGATCGCCCTGTTCATTGGCCTCGGCCTGGCCCGAATGCATGCCAGTCTCAACCAAAAAGTGTTTACAACCCTCGCGAAGCTCGGCGCCGTCATCTCCGCTGTCGGCCTCATCTACCTGCAAATCTCCACGCATTACCCGACAGCCAACCATTCCAAGGTACTGCAAGCTGTGCCGTTCGCCTTAAGATCTCACTTTGCCTTTTGCTCAGAAAGGCAATGTCATCTCGGCCTACGGAAACGCGCTTCTCGACACCCTGCCACCCAACTCGATCTTGCTCTCGTACACCGACATCAACTGGAACAGCGTGCGGTATCTTCAGGTACCTTTGTTCAGCGACGGTCAGTGGGCGAATGCACTGGCGCAGGCATGCGAGCACAAGCGGCCCGACGTCATGCATCTCAACTTCCAGCTCATGCCATACCATTGGTTTCAACGCCAGGTACCGTTCTCTTTGCACACAGAAGGCTTCACGCCAAACCTAGCACGAATTGTACCCGGGGGTTACCTTCCCGCAGCTCCTCCAAGGCGTCTCGACCGAGCGCGGTAGCAAGGGATTTGAGCAGCTCATGCGCCGGTTTGTCATGCAAAATATGTACACGTTCCCCACCAGCATGTATTTGGACCTCCACGCCGTCGTACGCTTGCCACTGTGGGGCGTCGCCAGCTCAACTGCGAGATAGAACGAGTCAGCACTTGGCAAAGACGGCTACTACAATGGGTTCTACGTCACGCCCCACGGGATGCTCTGGAAGATTCATGAGCAGAAGAAGTAGGCAGCCTTCTCGGCCCGGCGTCAGTGGCGTGCTAGGATGCCGTCCATCTCCAAGTGGAACAAAGAGGTCAAGCAGGTGTGGAAGATGTACAACACAACGTTTCCCCTCGCCAACGCGGCGCAGTACCCCGCTGGCTCGTGGGAGTTCGTCGCTCGGAAGATCTACTACGACGGGCTCTATCAACGAGCTCTGCATCACCTCCAGTACTGGGTCGAGACCTCAGCCAAGCTCGGCAAGGACACGACGTTCGACGAGATCGACGACTACCTCTTCGGCATGCGAGACATTGTACATGCACTCGATGGAATTTACCATATCGCCATGCCAGTAGTGGTCCAAGCGGCTACGCGGAGGCTGATGCTGTCGGTAGATTTACTGCATTTCGTACCCGAAAAAAGACATTGTCAAGAACCTGGCGCTGAGCTACATGCGCTACCACGGGGCGCTGGCGATCGCGGATCGGCAGCCAGACCGCGATCTGCCCATCTCCAAGCAGTACGTGGCCAAACCAGGTGCAAAGGCTCACCGCCATGGACGTAGACTTCTCTCGGACATCCAAGACGAAGCTGTGCGCATGACGAAAGAGTTCATCTCGATCAATCCCAAGGACAAAGACATTGAAACCTTCCAGAAGTACGTTGACGCGATCGAGAACCCACCGGCACCCGAGGCGCCCACGAAGAAGTCCAAGAAGAAGCGAATCAAGAAGCCCCGCGTCGAGCTCACGGAAGAGGAGTTGTAGTTAAGTGCCGTTATGCATCTCCAAGTACCTCGTCGAGCAGCCCCATTCATTTGCCCTCTGTCGATCAGCCGATCCATCGGTGCTGGATGGAGCCACGCTGGCATCTCCGTGGGCAGTGCGTAGTTGCCGGCTATGATGGCGCGCACTTTTTGCCTTTTTGCGCAGACACGTTGAGCTCGGGGCACTGCGTGTAGTGTTGGTAGATTGTGGGGTGCTTGGTGCCTGTTGCTGGGCGCATTTACCACCGAGGATTGCACAGTGGGCGCCAGGAAGGGCACTGGGCTATCCATGCAGGCGCCAGGAAGGGCACTGGGCTATTGACATCCTCGTCGACGATGTGACCCTCGACACCGATCACGGCCGGCCCATGAACGTGTTCATTGCCCGTAAACGCGAGTAACTTGAATGCAATATTCTTGTTCAATGCAAGCGGCGCTAGGAGCTAAACTTTGTACGTGGCGACGCCCGCTTGCTTGAATTCGGCGGGCTCGTCCTTGACTGGAGGCGCTGGCGCTTCGGTTGGCTCGATGTAAAGACCGACCCCAGGGAGATCGACCATGCTTTCGTCGAGGGCCATCCAATCGTTTTCGTATCGCTTGCCTTCCTCGATGAGAAGGCTCACAGGCACCATGCAGGTGCTAGAATAGGCGTCGTCAAGCCAACAACATGGAGAATGCGCTACCGTCCGTCAGTGTTGGTGAGCGTGCCGTCGATGGCGTCCGCCCCAAGCACATGATCTTCCACGAGGTTCAGGAATCGAATCGTGTTGCGCTGGAACACCACGAGTGGGTACCGTCGAAGGAGGACGTCCAACTTCTACACGACCTACGCGTCAGGGCTGGGGACTGCGATGGGCAACAACCTCGGCCAACGGGGTGGCCGTGGCTTCGGATAGCTCGCTAATGGCCCTCCGAAAAAGCGTGGCGTGCTCTCGCACTTTGTGCTCGCTACGCGAATGATGTAGAAAGCGAACCAACGCAGACAATGGACGCACACTTGAGGCTCGATGTACGGAGCAAGCAGACTTCGGTAGTCAATGGGAAGGACGAGGCGGCCGGCCGCCGATGGGTCTTCAAGCTGGGCATGCGCGAACAACGGGACCATAATGAACTGTTTATCACGCATGAGCAAAGCTTCAAGTCGCGGCGGTCAACCTGAATCGTGATGTGCAGCCGATGCTCGAGCTTCTTGGTGCCGAAGGCTGAGCAATCGGTTGTCTACGCGAGTCATGAATTGAGAGCAACACACCGAGACCCACCACTGCGTCATACATGGAATGGAATTCTTCGCACTCCTGAATCAGGGAGGCTACGTCTGTCGTGAACTCACGCGCTTTGTAGCGCAACACGGCGAACACGAAGCGCAGGTGTTCGCGGTCTGTGGGCTGGAACTCGACACCCATTCCCTTCAGCGTTTCGTGCAGCGCTACGCATAGGACCTGTTAACCTTCGCGGAATCCTCCATGAAGCAGACCCATCGCGGCTTGGAGCTCATTGATTTGGCACAGGAACTCGAACTTCGTGCGCAACTCGGCGTCCATCCGGCCGCCAACACAAACACTAAAGTTGTGAATGACGAGTTACTATTGGTCAAAAATCGGCGGGATAAATGACCAATCCTGCGCATGGAGCGCCTTGTCGAGACGGCTTCAGCTCTGTCAAGGGTGACAATTCCAGCTTGTCGCCAGAGCCGATTACTGAGCGGTACGACTGAAAAAGTCGTCGCAGGTTTTTTGTCTGGTTTCGGCTCCGGGCCGAACCGTTTTCCTGCAGACCGTAACCGCTCGGCTGCCTGCTACAGAGGCAACCGGATTGGACGGTTAGGTGTAGGGTTTTCTCTGGGATCAGCTTCCAGAGTTTTTCCCACATAGGCCATTTGTATACATAACCCCCAAACATAATATATGTTCGGGATTTGTGGTTCTGGGCGGCCAACGGCCGTCCCCCTCACTTCTCTTTTCGGGGCCTCTACTCCCTTGTCTTCCGCCTTCGGTCGTCGAGCCACTAGAGTCCTAGCAGCAGTCTAAACATGTCTGCCCTGCCCTTTCTTTCTCCTCTGCAAGTGCATACACAACCGTGTGACAAGCTCAGTGCCCATATATAATCCCCAAAAATGTCTCAAAGGAGCTCGATTATAATGCACATATCACGTCTAACCAATAGGAAGCTTGAAAGCACACGATGAGCGTCGCCATTGCTGGACGTCGATATGGAAGCAAGCATACTTGGCGATGGCCCCGAGCACGAAGGCCGCGCTTGCCATACGTTGCCTTTCCATTTTGATACCCTTTCTCCGTCAATACTGACAGTAGACCCGCCCTCGTCGTCCATGGCGTAGATTGTTTCGTTGCCCTAAAAATTGAACTATTTTATCGAAGTGCGCGGCGGTGTACACGGGGCCGACGAGGTACGTGGCGGTTGACGTTTACGTACGATTGGTAAAACCGGTGCCGCTTGAGATTGTTTGTCGTGGTAACAAGCGGCATGGCTCTGTTCTTGGTGGGCGCAGAGCGCCAATGTCGTTTAAGCTGCGAAGCCCCATGATACTTGAGCTCTTCTTGGAGGCGATGCCCTGAGCGTGTGCTGAATGTTTAACGACAAGCGCTTGACAGCCTGGCACACAGTGAGCACGTCGACCCTTGGAAGTCTGCAGAGTGCCTTTTTGCTTACAAAGGTGGGCACATTGCCCTTGGTATCATGGGCTACGTCGGTGGCCCAGACCTTGGCGACGACGCAGAGAGCCGCGTTAAGCTCTTGCGGGAGGCGACAACTGTGCCATGCGGCTGCTTCCTGTCGTTCGCGAGGTTCATCAGCCGACAGAAAAGGGGCGTATAACGCTGACTGAAGACTAGAGCGACGAGGACGAAGTATCTACCCATCGCCACAGCAGGGAACCGCCGTGGCGAGCAAGAAACATACCAAAATGCTGCCAATGGAAAAGCAGCTCTACAACGACTGCTTTGCTCGATGTTTTGCTAAGTTATTGCATCAATTTCTCAGTCGTTTATCCAACTTCTTAGTGTCGAATCTTTGGTACTTCGTAACTTTGCAACCGTATCGTACTGTTTAAAATTAGGGGTATCACAAGAAAACATAATTCAGCGTCATGATTTTACGCTTGTTTCTTGCAGTCACAGGCCAGTTTATGACGTGTCTCGAATTGAATTAACAGTGGTCGAGGGCATCGAGGCCTCCTTTTGTAA